>RYYW01000435.1:0-38913 GCA_013621005.1 Aeschynomene evenia | reverse complement strand
TATGTTGAACAACTGAGAAGATGATTCTGGCCTCTTGCGTAAGATGAGGCACCTTTTACGCCCTTGAGTGGTAGACTGTTGCTACCAGTCAGAAGTGTACCACTTCTTCTTCTGAGTCATCTACCTCCTTGACCCATTCTGGGTCGTCGGCGATGACAGCACCACCATTTAAGGTCTTGAAAATTTTGTTGATGTCAGAGGAGGAGAAGCGGATCTGTTGATCAGCAATCGTGCTTTGACCCCTTTGTTGGTGAACCTTTCTATTTGCGAATAGAATGCTCTCACCACATTTGGGTAGCACACGTCCTCGGAGCTCATCATGGCTGGCCATCCAGGTTGCTTGAGGAAAGTGAGTTGAAGTTCATCCACTTGATTGTATACGTTGAGAGGTAGTACCCTTCCCATAGCAAGATTTCTTGGAAGATAAGTCTTGTGGAATAGGGATTGCATCTCCTCATTGTCGTAGAGAATATCTTCGGATACTTCATTGAGGTTGTTTCTCATTAAGCCCTTAATCTCTCCAGAGAAGGCCATTTGGAAGAAAGGTTTAAGTTTGAGAAGAGATGAGAGGAGATAGAGAAGAACAAGAGAGTAGAGATAGCAGAGAGAGAGAGAGAACAGATGAAGATTGGAAAGCGAGGAGAGGATTTGGCAGAGTTTTGGTATGTTTTAAGCGCAAAGTGCTCAAATGGAACAATGCCATGAGTATTTATAGAACTGGCTTGTAACTAGCCGTTTCTGACGCTTATCCAAAAGTTACCGTTGGTAACTTGTTTCTCGGAAGGTACCCTTCTGATAGAAGTGGTCCTTCTGAGAAATACTCCTTCTGAGAAATGTTTCAGAAGATCTCCTTTCTGAGGAATGAGTCTTCTGAGAACAAATTTTCTCAGATAGAGTTTTCTGTTTTTCTACTTCTAGCTCAGAAGCTTAGTTCTATTGTTTGTCTCAGAGTCTAAACTAGGACTAAGGGGGTTTCTAAGAAAAAGTTTTTAATTTCAAAGTACTTAGAAACGTCTTAGATTGAGAAGTCCTTTCAGAACATTGAAACGATCCTCGGGTAAAGGCTTTGTAAATATATCTGAGATTTGATCCTCAGTATTCACAAATTTGAGTTCAATGTCGCCTTTTTGCACATGATCCCGAATAAATGATGTTTTATATCAATGTGCTTGGATCGAGAATGCTGAATAGGATTCTTAGCTAAGTTGATAGCACTTGTATTATCACAAAGGATAGGAATTTTGGTGTACCTTAATTGATAATCAAGTAGCTGATTCTTAATCCAGAGCATCTGAGAACAGCAGTTCGCAGCAGATACATATTCAGCTTCAGCAGTTGATAGGCGATCGTATTTTGCTTCTTGCAGGACCAAGTGATCAAGCATTTTCCAAAGAAGCAGCAGCAGCCAATTGTGCTTTTGCGATCGATCCTATCTCCAGCGCTAGTCAGCATCACAATATCCTACAACATCAGAAGAACAACCTTTCTCGTACCAAAGACCAAGATTAGTAGTTCCACTTAAATATCGTAAAATTCGTTTAACTGCAGTTAAATGTGATTGCTTAGGCTTAGATTGGAATCTAGCACAGATCCTAACACTAAGTTGATATCTGGTCTGGAGGCAGTTAAGTAGAGAAGTGAGCCAATCATCCCTCGATAGTTGCTTTCTGAGACTTTCTCACCATCTTCCATCCAAGTCAATTACTTGAGAGGGATGCATGGGAGTGCTCATGGTTTGGCCTTATCCATCAGAAACTTCCTCAGAAGTTCTTTGGTGTACTTCTCTTGGTGGATAACTGTCCCTTCTGACTCTTGCTTGATTTGCAATCCTAGGAAGAATTTTAATTCTCCCATCATGCTCATCTCGAATTCACCTTGCATAAGCTTGGAGAATTCTTTGCAAAGGCATTCATTGGTTGCGCCAAATATTATGTCATCAACATAAATCTGGACAATCAAGAAGCCAGAGTCTTCTGAGAGTGTAAAGAGAGTTGTGTCCACTTTCCCTCTTGAGAATCCGTTTTTAAGTAGGAAAGAGCTCAATCTATCGTACCAAGCTCTTGGAGCTTGTTTCAGACCATAGAGAGCCTTTGTAAGCTTAAATACGTGATCCGGGAATGCATCATTCACAAAACCAGGAGGTTGTTTTACATAAACTTCCTCAGAAAGGTATCCATTCAAGAAGGCAGACTTAACATCCATCTGATAGAGTTTTGAAACCTTTGTGTGCAGCAAAAGCTAGCAACATTCTGATAGCTTCCAATCTTGCGACTGGAGCAAAAGTTTCATCGTAGTCTATCCCTTCTTGTTGGTTGTACCCTTGAGCAACCAATCTAGCCTTGTTTCTCACGACTTGACCGTTTTCATCAAGTTTGTTTCGAAACACCCATTTAGTCCCAATGACACTTTTGCCTTTGGGCTTCTGAGTTAGTTTTCCAAACTTGATTTCTCTCGAATTGGTCAAGTCATCCTGCATGGCATTTACCCAGCTAGGATCATCTAACGCCTCTTCTAATGGAGTCTGGTTCAAGTTCAGAAACCATAGCAAGATTTGTGTAGTTCCTTCTAGTTCTTACGCCACGTTCTGGATTACCCAAGACTTCATTTCTGAGAGACGTTCTTCAAGTCTCTTGAGCCTCTTAATCCCTTTAGGAGTAGGGTTCTGAGAAGGAGACACAGAAGGTTCTCTTTCTGAGTCATCAAAGGCTTGACCTTCTGAGAATCTAAAATTCCATTTCATTTGGAGAAGTAGATTCTCTAGGTTCTGGAGCTTCGATGATGCTACTGGATTTTTTTCTTTAGATGGAGATGGTTGTTCCATGGGTTGGAAGTCAGTCTCATCATCTATAAGAATCTTCTTTTTGGCTTTCTCATAAGTGATGTTGAGTTTCTCAAACTCATCTTCTAAGTCTGCATCTTTCTGAGACATGTCCTTACTAAGTTCTTTGAACTTAATATGGATTGTCTCTTCAACACATTTTACTCCTTTTGTTATATACTCTGTAAGCTTTAGAGACTGAGGAGTATCCTAGGAAGCATCCATCATCGGACTTAGGATCAAACTTAGAGAGTTTGTCCTTTGTGTTGAGAATAAAACAAGAAGAACCAAATACATGGAAATAAGAAATGTTTGGTATTTTATTCTTCCCTAACTCGTAAGGTGTCTTTTCAGAATTGGTCTCAGAAAGACTCGATTCTGATGTAGCATGAAGTGTTAACTGCTTCAGCCCAGAAACCTTTTGAAAGTCCGCTTTCTAAGAGCATTGTTCTTGCCATCTCTTGAAGGCTTCGATTCTTTCTCTCAGCACTCCATTTTGTTGAGGAGTTCTGGGAGATGAGAAATTCGTGAGCAATGCCCAGATTTTCACAAAACTCTTTCGAAAGCATGGTTCTCAATTCACCCACCAATGATCTGATCTTATGGCATGAATGTGCGAATCCTTTTCTGTTGAAACTCTTTTTGCAAATGCTTTGAACTTCTCAAAAGTTTCTTCCTTAGAGGCTGAAAGAAAACCCAAGTGAATCTGGAGTAATCATCCCACTATGACAAGACCATAGCGTTTTCCAGAAAGAGAAGCCGTTCTGGTTGGTCCAAAGAGATCCATGTGGAGCAGTTCCAAGTGGTTTTCTGAGTAGAACTACCACTTTTACTGGGAAGGAAGCTTTGGTCTGTTTCCCTTTTTCACAGAAGTCGCAGGTTGCATCCTTCTGATAGTTAATTCTGGGAAGGCCCTTTACAAGTCCTTTCTGAGAGAGTTCAGAAAGAAGTCTCATATGGGCATGACCAAGTTTCTTATGCCATAGCCATTTGTCTCTTGGACAGAGACAAGGCACTCCACGTTTTGATCCTTTAGATCATCCAGATGGATAACATAGATGTTACCAACACGTTTTCCTTCCAGAACGATCTTGTCATTTGTGAGATTAATCACATGACAATACTTGGCATAAAACTCAACCTTTAAGCCTTTGTCACAAAATTGACTAATGCTTAATAGATTGTGAGTTAAGCCATCGACCAAAAGTACATCTGAGATTTGGTGAGAGGAATCCTTACCAACATCTCCGATTGCAGTGACTCTTCCCTTAGCGCCCATCACCGAATCGCACTGTTCCGCCCTTTTTGGGCTTGAGGCTTCTGAACCAGTGCTTGCTTCCATTCATGTGCCTTGAGCAACCACTGTCAAGGTACCACTGCTCATCGTGGTGGTGGAGCAGCGCTTGATGATGTACCTGCAGTCACAAAGTTAACAAATTTAGGTACCCATTCTTTGTTGGGTCCTTGCTTGTTAGCTTTCTTGGACTTTTGCCTTCTTTTCTTAGAAGGGTCATGGTTTTTGAGAGTCAGAGACCTTTTGTTTGCCCTTTTCAGAAGCACTTGCTTTCTGAGAAGTTTTACCCTTCTGAGAGGGGTTAGTCTTCTTAGAAAGGCTTTGCTTTCTGAGTTTTCTTTTGAGCCTTCTGAGGCTTAGAGATTTTTTCCTTTTTCCAACATAGGACATTTTTCAGAACCATGGCCATTTTTAAAACATGCGATGCACGTGCGAGGTGATTTAGTTAAGGGTGGATCAATATCATTTGGTTCGAAGATTTCTTCATAACCAAGTCCACTCTTATCCTTGTAAGGTCTTTGACCACAAGCAAGAGTGTCATCATTTTTTCACCCTTGACCATCTTAACTAAGTCAGAAGTGAGAAGCTCATTTGTCTTTTGTAATTCTATCAAAGCCAGTTCGGCTTTTTCAACAGTTACAGAAGACATTGTTTCTAAAGCTTGATAGAGGTTGTGACCTTCAAGATATCTATTTTTAAAGTCATCTCTTTCAAGCCTTAGGTTCTCTACTTCTTGAATTAGTCTAGCATTTTCAGCTTCTAAGTGTTTAAAAGACTTTCTTAGTTTGCTGAAATTGTTAGCTAATTCGTTTGAGTCCTCAGAAGCTCTTCATAGAGTTCTGAGATCTCATTGTATGAGTATGAGAGAGGAGGAGAGTTTGGTACCTCTTCTGACTCAGATTCTGTTTCCAGAATATAGTCAGTACCGGCCATGAAGCAGACATTAGCTTCCTCTTCACTTGCTGACTCAGAGCCTTCCTCTTCTGAGTCACTCCATGTAGCAGCCATTGCCTTCTTCTTCTTCTTGGGAATGAACTTCTTCTTTCCCTTGTTCTGAGGGCACTCCGTTCTGAAGTGGCCCTTTTCTCCACAGCCGAAACATGTGGCATCAGAAGGCTTTGACTTTCCTTTTCTAGGGTGATCTCTTTGTCTTTGCTTGGTCTTCTCTTCCAAGCTTTCTTCATTTTCCTTACTAGAAGAGAGATGTCATCTTCATCGGAATCTGAGTTTGATCGTTTTCAGACTCAGATATTTCTTCAGCCTTTAGGGCTTTTGAAGTCTTTTTGATCTGACTTTTTAGAGCCAGAGCTTTCTGAGGTCTTGAGGATGAAGATGGTCCTCCAAGCAGTCCTTCAAGCTCAATCTTGTGAGTTCTGAGTGAGCCAAACAATACATCTAAACCTAGCTGATTTAGATCCTTTGCTTCTTGGATCGCTGTCACCTTTGGGCGCCACTTGGCAGAGAGGCTTCTGAGAATTTTCCTCACCATCTCAGCGTTGGAGTAGGTCTTTCCCAAGACCTTTAGCTTATTTATGATGTGGAGAAACCTTATTGACATGTTGTCAATGGTTTCCTCAGGTTGCATGCAGAAGGACTCGTACTTATGTACGAGCATTGATACCTTGGTTTCCTTGACTTCATCATTTCCTTCATGCAGCATGTGTAATCTCTCCTAAATTTCTTGAGCGGTGTCACACGACACAATCTTGTCGTATTCTACCTTGGGCAAGGCGCAGAGAATAATGTATTTAGCTTTGAAGTTGAGTTGTATCTTCTCCTTCATCTCTTGAGTCCATTCGTCCTTAGGGACTCGTCTTGTATAGGTTCTGAGTGTTGGAGGTGCCACTCCTGGCTCAGCGTCTATTGCAACTACAGCATCCTCTGTAATTGTCTGCAGAGGCTGATAGTCTCCATTCTCGATCCTATCCCATAAGTCCAGACTGGTGTGCTTGATGAATAGCGTCATCCTGTCACGCCAGTAGTCGAAGATGTCTCCGAGAAACATCGGAGGTCTGTTTATTGAAGCCCCATCTGATATGAATGCAACTGGTGAATTCATATTTCCCTTCATGGATCTTTTTCCTTGACACTGCTAAGTGCTCAACCCCTTAAGGACCGAGCTCTGATGCCAATTGAAAGTGTATGTGTGCACGAGAAGGGGGGTTGAATCGTGCAAGTTTTAAAAAATTACTTCTTAAAACTTTTACTTAGAAAGTTGTTTTTACTTAGAAGGTAGATTTAAGAGTTTGCAGCGGAAATTGCTTTCTGAGAAGATTAAGTTTCTGAGAACTTAGTCTTTCTGACAAAGTTCCTTTCTGAGGAATTTTAAGAAAATGACTTAAAGTTAGAGTTTCTTAAAAGCTTTCTGATTTTGATCAATAAGGTTTTCACAAGACCTCTTAATTAGAATCGTGGTAGAGTTTTTCTCAAAGATTTATGCAAGTAAAGAGCAAGGGAGAAAAGCTTAACACAAAGAATTTTATACTGGTTCGGTTATAACCAACCTACTCCAGTCCTCAACCTTCAGTTGAGAGTTCTTAGATATTCTTCTTAAAGTGCCTTCCCAGACAACACTGCCTTTACCAAGTAAAGGACTTCACCACTTCACAACCCGAAGTGGATTTCCTTGCCTCACACTAGAGGACTTCCTTGCCTCCAACACTAGAGGACTTCTTTGCCTTAATCACTTAAGGACTTCCTTGCCTCACACTGAGGACTTCTTTGCCTTAAACACTTAAGGATTTAAACTTTGCCTCAAAACACTTCGAGATTTAAACTGCCTTCAAACAGCGAAGGACTTAGCATTTTTCGGAAAGTTGTTTTTGCTTTGAAAACGAACTACTAGGATTAAGTTACAAACTTAATTTGACCCTTAGTAGACTTCTAGATTTAACTTACAATTGTAAGAATTTACACCAATACAGAACTAGAAGATTTTCGCAAAGTTGAAAGAACAATTCCGTAAAATTGTCTTTCTGAGAAAGTTCTAAGTTTTCGCAGATGATTTTCAATTCAGCAGATTTTTTGCACGTTTAATCAAGAGTTTTTAGCGCAAGAGTTTTTTCACATTGCTCTGGAATTGAACTCATATATATAGGCATCAAAGAGCTGTGAAATTAGAAGCTTTCACTTTGTTTATGTGGCTGTGTCCTTTTCAGAACGACTCCCTGCTACAGTCAATGCGAAATGAGGAACTTTTCAGAACTGCACAGTGCGCGTGTTCCCACTTCCTTAGTTAGTTGTAGCGAGCTTTCTGAGACTGCTTGCGATCCCTTGAGTCCAGACACTTGGTTGCTTCTGAGTCCAACTTTCTGAGAGTTGTACGGACTTCTGAGGCGAACCTTCTGAGGGAAGACCCTTCTGAGAACTACTAGTCGCAAGGTCTTCTGAGACCCTTCTGAGGCGACAGTGTTCTTTCCTCAGAAACATGTTTTCACCTTCTGCGCTTCTGAGACATCCTTTCTGATATCTTTGGCGCTATGATTTTATCAATTGATCTCGAGGCTACTTGATGTTTTGTCTTGGTCTTTGCTCATGGTATTGCAATAATTTAAAGCTTTCTGAGACACTTAGCGCACATATTAGCAAAACCTTAAGTAAAATTTTTATACTTATGGTTTACCTTGTTATCATTAAAAATTTCATTACTCTAAGAGAATTATGCCTAATTCTCTCAGAAGGGTTCTGGAGCTTACAGGTGGCTCAGAAGGTTCTCGTTCTGAGTCATCAGAAGCTTGATCTTCTGAGAATCTGAATTCCATTGATGTTTGAGGAATAGATTCATCAGGTTCTGGAGCTTCAATGATGCTTTTAGATTTTTCTTTAGATGGAGAAGGCTTTTCCATAGATTGGAAATCACTCTCATCATCTATAAAAATTTTCTTTTTGGCTTTCTCAGAGGAGATGTTGAGTTTTTCAAACTCATCTTCTAAGTCAGCAACCTTCTGAGGCAAATTCTTACTAAGTTCTTTGAACTTAATATGGATTGTCTCTTCAACACATTTGCTCCTCTTGTTATAGACTCTATAGGCTTTAGAGACAGAGGAATATCCTAGGAATACTCCATCATCGGATTTAGGATCAAACTTAGCTAGTTTGTCCTTTGTGTTGAGTATAAAGCAAGAAGAACCAAAAACATGAAAATACGATATGTTGGGTATTTTGTTCTTCCAAAGCTCGTAAGGTGTTTTCTTCAGAATTGGTCTCAGAAAGACTCGATTCTGGATATAGCATGAGGTATTTACAGCCTCAGCCCAAAAACCTTTAGAAAGACCACTTTCTAAGAGCATTGTTCTTGCCATCTCTTGAAGGCTTCGATTCTTTCTCTCAGCCACTCCATTTTGTTGAGGAGTTCTGGGAGAAGAGAATTCATGAACAATGCCCAGATTTTGACAAAGTTTTTCAAAAGCGTGATTCTCAAATTCACCTCCATGATCGGATCGTATGGTGTGAATGTGAGAGTCTTTTTCATTTGAAACTCTTTTCGCAAAAGCTTTGAATTTTTCAAATGTTTCTTCCTTAGAAGCTAGAAAGAATACCCAAGTGAATCTAGAATAATCATCGACTATGACAAGACCATAGCGTTTTCCAGAAAGGGAAGCCGTTCTAGTTGGTCCAAAGAGATCCATGTGAAGGAGCTCAAGTGGTTTCTGAGTAGAAATTCCACTTTTGCTTGGAAATGAGGCTTTGGTTTGTTTTCCCTTTTCACAGAAGTCGCAAGTTGCATCCTTCTGATACTTGATGTTGGGAAGACCCTTTACAAGACCTTTCTGAGAGAGCTCAGAAAGAAGCTTCATATGGGCGTGACCAAGTTTCTTATGCCAAAGCCACTTGTCTTCTTGGACAGAGACTAGACACTTCACATTTTGATCCTTTAGATCATCTAGATGGATAACATAGATGTTACCAACTCGTTTTCCTTCTAGAACGATCTTGTCGTTAGTGAGATTAGTCACATGGCAATATTTGGCATGAAACTCAACCTTTAAGCCTTTGTCACAAAATTGACTAATGCTTAATAAATTGTGTGTCAAGCCATCAACTAAAAGTACATCTGAGATTTGGTGAGAAGAATCCTTACCAACATCTCCTATGGCAGTGACTTTCCCTTTGGCACCATCACCGAATCGCACCGTTCCTCCTTTCTTGGTTGAAGGTTTCTGAACTAGTGCTTGCTTCCAGTCATGTGCCTCGAGCAGCCACTGTCCATACCACTGCTCATCTTGGTGGTGGAGCAGTGCTTGTTGATGCACTTGCAGACACAAATTTCACTGGTTTAGGTACCCATGCTTTGTTGGGTCCTTGCTTGTTAGCTTTCTTTGACTTTTGTCTTCTTTTCTTAGAGGGATTGTGGTTCTGAGACTCAGAAACCTTTTCTTTTCCCTTTTCAGAAGCCTTCGCTTTCTGAGAAGCCTTATCCTTCTGAGAAGGACTTGTCTTCTGAGAAAATTTGGCCTTCTGAGAGTTTTTAACCTTCTTAGCCCTTTTGGGCAGAGAAGTGTTTCCTTTACTAAGCATAAGGCAAGTCTCAGATCCATGTCCATCTTTGAAACATGAGATGCACATGCGATGTGATTTAGTTAGAGATGGATCAAGGTCGTTGGGTTCGAAAATCTCTTCATATCCGAGTCCTCTTTTATCTCTGTAAGGTCTTTGACCTCCAAGTAAAAGAGTCATCATTTTCCCACCATCGACCATCTTAACTAGATCAGAAGTGAGAAGCTCATTTGTCTTTTGTAATTCTATTAAGGCTAATTCAGCCTTTTCAACCGTTATAATAATAATAATAATAATAATAATAATATGATAATGATAGTAATATTAATAGGGAAGATAATAATAGAATATTAACCCTAATAATAATAATAAAAGAATAATACAGTAAGAAAAACAGCATGTATAATATATGATATGTAATGATAATAGTAATAGTAACAATAATAGTATAGAAGACAAGATTGGTGGTGAATAAAATATAAGAGTTTACAAGATACTTAAGGGTAGAGTATAAAGTACAAGAAAAACTAGAATAAAGTATAAGTATGAAATAATAATAAAATAAACGAGATCATATGACATAAAAGGTATAGAAGCATTGAGAATAATATTTATAAGTAGTTGTATATCATGTTTATTTGATAAGGAGTGGTATTTATTTATTCTTTATGATGTCAGAGTAAGTAAGTGAATGTGCTATGTTTATTCCATGATTTTAAAGAGTATAAATTGACATGTTTTTACCCTTTTATGTACCCTAATGCGTTCTACGACTTGTATAAATGTTATATATGAATTATGCATGATTTATATATGATTATATGAGCTATAAAATATGTTTATATGTATATGTAATTATTGTATGAGATGTTTATGATGAATGATTACATGATGAATATGCTATGTGATGATATATATTATGATGAAATGCTCTGAATGAATTAACTCTGTCATCCGGTAAAGGTTAAAAGATGTTCTGAAAGATACTCTGATGCTCTGAAATATCTATGTTAACTCTGAAATATTTGTGATAATTAAAAGACGTTCTGAAAGATCTCTGATACTTTGAAAGATTAAAATACCCTATAGCCTTCAGCTTGTGATGAGTGTTGTAGGGAGGGGTGGCATCGTCATCTGCAACTCCTTCACTTGAGGAAGGTGAACTGTACCCCCTCTTCCCCGTATGTTTTAGGATGAGCTCATGCCTAGGGGCCGGATTGTAGGAGTAAGGATGGGAGGGAGGCTTTGCCATGTCTGACAGATTTAAAGTAAAAGTTAATGATAAGATGCTCTGAAAGAAAGTTTTGATAAATGTTCTGTTATGTTATATTTTCCCTGATTGTGATAGAAGCACATAGTACACTACACATGGGCCTTTAATTATGATATGTTATATGTATTAATAAAATGAACAAGATGCACTTAGGTAAGACGTTCCGGGAAAAGATTGATTTCAACTTATATCCGAATTAAACTCATTCATGCTTCACTTATTTTATAATTAAACCCAGGGCGGCTTCCTCTACTGAGTCACTTCCCAGTGCTCACCCTATGTTTTTCCCACCTTTTAGAGGAGCAGACAGAGCAGGATGTCGGAGCACACGAGGAGCCCGTGCAGACTTAGTTTATGATATAGTTTCTTAGATATCAGAGACATGTTTTATTTCCTTATCAGACGTTATGACTTTTATGCTTCCGCTACGTTTATTTATTTATTATGCTTTCTGAGTCCGGACCTTTGTTAGCCGGCAGCTATTTATTTACTCGTATTTATGGTGGAATCTCATAGGTCACAGTTTTGGCTTATGGGGTGAAACCTAGTATTTATTTCATGTTTGTTACTTGATGGGAGTTATTTATTTGATGAAGTATTTTTAGTAGATGTTTGTATCGCTTATTATTATCGTTGTATTTATGCACAACGCCCTTATTTTCTATACCGCAAATGATTTTCGAAAATTTACTCCCGCCTATTTTCCGCGTATTATATTTTAAATATAAAGATAAAACATGATGACAGGAGGTAACCCTTATGAAATGGCCTAAAATGACTTAAGCGTGAAGGGCTATCTAGTAGGGTGTTACATTTTGGTATTCTGAGAGTTTTTAACCTTCTTAGCCCTTTTGGGCAGAGAAGTGTTTCCTTTACTAAGCATAGGGCAAGTCTCAGATCCATGTCCATCTTTGAAACATGAGATGCACATGCGATGTGATTTAGTTAGAGATGGATTAAGGTCGTTGGGTTCGAAAATCTCTTCATATCCGAGTCCTCTTTTATCTTTGTAAGGTCTTTGACCTCCAAGTAAAAAAGTCATCATTTTCTCACCATCGACCATCTTAACTAGATCAGAAGTGAGAAGCTCATTTGTCTTTTGTAATTCTATTAAGGCTAATTCAGCCTTTTCAACCGTTACAGAAGACATTGTTTCTAAAGCTTGATAGAGATTGTGACTTTCAAGATATCTGTTTTTAAAATCTTCTCTTTCAAGTTTTAGGTTCTCAACTTCTTGAATTAGTCTAGCATTTTCAGCTTCTAGATGTTTGTAATTTTTCTTTAAGCTGCTGAAGCTGTTAGCTAATTCATTTGAGTCTCTCAGAAGCTCTTCATAGAGTTCTGAGACCTCGTTATGTGAATATGAAACAGGAGGGGAGTTAGGTACATCTTCTGACTCAGATTCTGTTTCCAGAATGTAGTCAGTACCAGCCATGAAGCAGACGTTAGCTTCTTCATCGTTTGCTGACTCAGAACCTTCTTCTTCCGAGTCACTCCATGTACCAGCCATTGCCTTCTTTTTCTTTATGGGGATGAACTTTTTATTCCCTTTGTTCTGAGGGCACTCCGTTCTGAAGTGACCCTTTTCTCCACAGCCATAGCATGTGGCTTCAAAAGGCTTTAGCTTTCCTTTCTTAGGAGTAATCTCCTTGCCTTTTCTTGGTCTTCTCTTCCAAGCTTTCTTCATCTTTCTGACCAAAAGAGAGATGTCATCTTCTTCTGTTTCTGAGTCTGATTCATCTTCTGACTCAGAGACTTCTTCTGCCTTGAGATCTTTGGATGATCTTTTTATTTGACTTTTGAGAGCCAAACTCTTCTGAGGCTTAGATGAAGAGGATGGTCCTCCAAGCAATCCTTCTAGCTCAATCTCATGTGTTCTGAGAGAGCCGAATAACACATCCAAACCAAGCTGATTTAGATCCTTGGCTTCTTGGATTGCTGTAACCTTTGGATGCCATTTTCAGGATAGACTTCTGAGAATCTTTCTCACCATCTCAGCGTTTGAGTAAGTCTTTCCCAAGACTTTGAGCTGGTTGATGATATGAAGAAACCGTATTGACATGCTGTCAATGGTTTCATCTTGCTGCATGCAGAAGGATTCGTACTTGTGTACGAGCATGGATATCTTTGTCTCCTTGACTTCGTCATTACGTTCATGCAACATGTGAAGCCTTTCCCATATCTCTTGTGATGTATCACATGACACTATCTTGTCGTATTCTACCTTAGGTAGTGCACAAAGGAGAATGTACTTGGCCTTGAAGTTCAGCTGAATCTTCTCTTTCATTTCTTGAGTCCATTCATCCTTGGGAACTCGCCTGGTGTAAGTTCTGGGCGCTGGAGGTGCTGCTCCAGGTTCAGCATCTGCTGCAACAACAACTTGTTCTGTTATTGTTTGCAGAGGTTGATAGTCGCCGTTTTCAATCCTATCCCATGGATCAAGACTGGTGTGCTTGATGAACAATGTCATCCTATCACGCCAATAGTCGAAGCTATCTCCAAGGAACATTGGAGGTCTGTTGATTGAAGCCCCATCAGATATGAACGCAGCTGGTGAGTCCATAGTCCCTTCTTGGATCTTTTTCCTTGACACTGTTAAGTGGTCAACCCCTTAAGGACCGAGCTCTGATGCCAATTGAAGGTGTATTTGTGCACGAGAAGGGGGGGTTGAATCGTGCAGGTTTAAAAATTGCTTCTAAAAAGTTTTCTTAGAAAACTGTTTACTCAGAAGGAGGAATTGAGTGTTTGCAGCGGAATGACCTTTCTGAGAATTTTATGAAAGTGTTTTAAGATTAATTTCACTTAAAACCTTTCTGATTTTAACTCAATATATTTTCACAGTTATGATTAAGTTAAAAAGCGTGTTTATCAGTTTTCTTAGAAAGTAAGAGTTGAAGGAAGAAAAGCTTAACACAAAGAGATTTTTATACTGGTTCAGTTTTAACTAACCTACTCCAGTCCTCAACCTTCCGTTGAGAGTTCTTTAGATATTCTTCTTATTGTGCCTTCTCAGACAACACTGCCTTTACCACGTAAAGGACTTTCACCACTTCACAATCCGAAGTGGATTTTCTTGCCTCCAACACTAGACGACTTTCCTTGCCTTAACTTAATTAAGGACTTTACCTTGCCTCACAACAGAGGACTTTGATTGCCTTAAACACTTAAGGACTTTTACTTGCCTAAAACAATCAAGGACTTAAAACTGCCTTCACACTCGAAGGACTTAGCGTTTTTCGAATAGAGGTTTTGTTTCGAAAACAACTACTAAGATTAAGATACAAACTTTGTTTTCTCTTAGTAGACTTCTAGATTTAACTTACAAACGTAAGAATTTACACCAATACAAAGCTAGAAGATTTTTCGCAAAGTTAGAAAAACAGTTTCGAAAATTGTCTTTCTGAGAAAGTTCTAAGTTTTCGCAAATAATGATTTTCAATTCAACAGAGTTTTGGCACGATCAATCAAGAGTTTTTGCACTAGAATTTCGTCACATTGCTCTGGAATTGAACTCATATATATAGGCATCAAAGAGCCGCGAAATTAGAAGCTTTCACTTTGCTGATGTGGCTGTCTCTGGCTCAGAACGGCTCCCTGCAACAGTCAGCGCGAAATGAGGAACTTTCTGACTTGTACAGTGCGCGTGTTCCCACTTCCTTTTGCTTGCTGTTTCGAGCTTTCTGAGAGTTGATGCTTCATCCATTGAGTGTTGACACTTGGTTGCTTCTGAGTCCAACTTTCTGAGAGTTGTACGGACTTCTGAGGCGAACCTTCTGAGGGAAGACCCTTCTGAGAACCACCAGTCGCAAGGTCTTCTGAGACCTTTCTGAGGCGACAATGTTTTTTTCTTAGAACTGCATTTTCACCTTTGCGCTTTCTGACTATCCTTTCTGATGTCTTTCACGCCATGATTTCTTCTTGTAATTCATAAGGTTACTCATTGTTTGTCTTGATCTTTACTCATGGATTTGCAAAAATTTAAGCTTTCTGAGACACTTAGCACACATGTTAGCAAAACCTTAAGTAAAATTTGTATACTTATGGCTTACTTTGTTATCATTAAAACCTTCTATCTCTCTAAGAGAAATATACCAATTTCTCTCAGAAGGGTTCTGGAGCTTACAAGGACAACCATTTTGAAAAACAAAAACATAGTGAAAGAGATTGAGGGTACCTTAGTTTGTTGAAAAATAAAAACTCTGTCTCAGCTGCCTGTGTCATGACCTACCTTCCTTACCACCGCCGCCTCTCAGCCTTTTTCTTACCCCGATCTCGGTCCTCTTCTCATTGAAGAAAAACAAACCCTAGCAGCAAGAGAAATGATAGAAAATGAAAATCTAAATCCTCCCATAGACGAAATCATGTATATATAAATGAAATTTCACAGAAAAATATATTAGGGTAAAGGAATTTGAATGCGAAGAATGGAAATAAATATCGAATAAGTTGGGGTTAAAAATTCGATTTTTTGATAACAAAGGAGCCCAAAGAAAACATGAATGAAGAAGACAATATACTAATCGTTTCTTCAAGTAGAACTCAACGACTCATGAGCTCGAAGCCTTGTACTCCCTTAGCCTTGCACCAAACTTCGCGAAGGTCCTCCGTCTTTACTTTTCGATCGACTCGCTCCGTCGTGGCTTGTCTCCATCTCGGCCGACTCTGTTTCTCACAGGGGAGAGAGGGATGATCAAGAAGAAAGAGGAGGGTGGAATGAAAAATTCTGAATGGAGATTGAATGTGTTTCATAGTTCCAAGACGAAAAATGAATTGAATTAGTTTCGTAGAGTTCCAAGATGATATTGGATGAATAGCAGCCGAAGGAGTTGAAAGGGTTAAACGCACATTTTGAGAGAAGGGTTCTAGGTTAGGGTTAATGAAAAGAGAAAACATGGGTAAATAGGAAATGAAGATGGATTCCAAATGTAACACCCGTGATTCGGGATTTTCCTGTTTTGTGTATTCTCAGTCGCCGATGCGGATTTTGGTGCCCGGAGCTTAGAACTATATATATGTATATTATATATATATATGGTGATTGATATTTAAAGTTGAAAAGAATATGGTGATGCCTGAGATATATATATATATATATATATATATATATATATATATATATATTTTATGGAACCAAAGTGAGTGGTGTGTGTGTTTGGATTTAATTTAATTTCCGTGCTCAGGGAAGAGACCGATGTTTAATTTATTTATATATATATATATCGCAGTAGTGATGTGTATATATATATATATATATATATATAATCATGCTTGATATATAAAGATGCTTATGTGAGAATAAATATATATTTGCATATATGTGTAAGGGAACATATTTTATGTCTCATGATTAAAATAAATTGTATATATATATATTTATTTATGTATATGGGTTCATAAATATATATATATATATATATATATATATATATATATGCATTTGTTTTATGTGACTAAATTTTGTGAATATAATATAAGTTACTATAATAATAATTTAAGTTGCTGAGAAGCAAGGCAGACTTAATATTATTATTGTATGAGTTAGAGAACCCCTGAGAGGAGTAATGATCATTATAAAAAATTTTTTGGGACCTTAATATTTAAAAATTTAAGCCCCAGATTGGTGTTCGGAAAATATTTGGAAAACATTCTCACCAATATTGGAAAGTTATGATTTTAAGGCTATTATTATTGAATTTCACATTTTTACGATTTTCAGGAAGAAAATCCTATTTATATATATAATGTGAAATTAATAATAATATGAGATAATTATTTTAGACTCATTGAGAGTCTCATAATATTAAGGAAATTTTCATAACGATCATATATCATATTCTTATTTTAAAAATTTAGTGTTTAGTGAGTTTTTGAGTAACCTGAGAGCAAGCCTGAGCTAGATCCTAAACACCACCGGAGCAACTTTTTAGGACCCTAAGCTCTCCAAAATTTATTTAACTCTCACCATAAATCTTAGTTGTATTTCCTTACTCAAAATCATACTCAAACACATACTCATACTCATTACCTAGAGACATTTAACACTACAACAACTCAAAAAAATTAAATAAAACACCCCCTAGCTTGCTTAAAGCCTCGGCCAGAAACCCCCTCCCCTTCATCACATTTCATTTCTCTCATTTCACAAACTCAGAAGCCTTCTCTTCTCCCTCCAAACCCCATTTTCGGCCAGCCTTGGAGCTCTAGAGAAAAGCCACCACCACCTCCTATTCTTGCAATTTCTCAAGACAATCTTGGTGAGTTACTCATACTACCTCTTGGTGCATTGTTTTTCCTTCTTGCATGTGACTATTGTTGCTGTTAAATCTTAGATTTTGAGCCCTAATTTTCGCGGTTATGCTGAGCTTCCATAACCATGGCTGGTGGAGGTGTGGTGAGCTTGATGTTGCATGTGTGGGCTTGCATGTGTGTGTATGTGATTGATTTGCTATGTGCCCTTTTGAGAATATGATTTTGGTATATGTTGCATGTGTGTGTGGGTGAATGGTTTTGTGTTTCTGATGTGTAAAATGGAAAGGGGTTGAGGTTGGAGATGAAGAGAGGGAGCTGGAGACACTGCTGTCTCTGCTTCTGCATGTCTGTCGCAGAACCGCGCGCAGCGAGCGCCCCAGCGCGGGTTTGAGCGCTCGAGCGCTCATATGGCGCTCTAGCGAGCCCCTGCTGTCATCTGCTGTAAATGGAATGTAAATTTCTGATACGGATCGTTCGTGTGATGTGTTAATATGCTGGGTGCCGAAACTGCTATGTTGAAAGATAGATTCGGTTGTGAAGTGTGTTTTACTTTGATGGAACTTATTTTTGGGGCATTGAAAATCCTTCTTAACTTCGTGAATTGATGTCTTTGTAAATTAGTTATTAATTAAGGAATAAACAAATCTCTTGGTGTATTTGCATATGTTGAGAAAATTGAATATTGGAGGGAGGTAGGTCACTTAGGAACATGGTAATTCTAAGTCTGAGCCATATATAAATGTAATTAGTAATGAAGATAAGAAGATGTATGCATATGCTAAAATCAGGAGGTAGAGAGTTGATTAATTGTATGAAACATGTAAACGCTTAAGTACAAAAATGGGAATTTATTATGTATATCATGACAGGAGGTCCAAGTACCACATTATGTGAATTACGTGAGTATATAATCGTAAATTGTGTCTGGGAGAGTAGGGATAGATGGAATGTACAATACGAGAGCATGAAGAGACGACTCTACTACTTGTAGCTGATATCGCGCGCCCCAGCGCCCCTGACGCGCCAGAGCGCGACCTCTGCTGGGGATTTCAGCAGATTGTGATTTCTACGGAATTTAGGGGCAAAATTCCTATTTCGTGAACTTGAAGCATGAAAGTGAAATATATCTGAACTGGTAATATGATGTAAGTTGTGTGTAATTCCATAATAGTACATTTGATGATAAAGCGTTATATGAGTATGTGAATACAATATGGCGAAGTTTCATGCTTGTAATGAAGATATGAGGGATATGGAATGAAATTTATTATTATTAAGCTTATTTTTGTAGAAATTTGTACATGTTTTGTGTGGTTGTGTTGATTTGGAAGATTGAAGTATGATATGGCTACTTAGGAGTTTGGGTGTATTCGAGTACGCTGATGCCGGCTACTTGGGAGTTGGGTGTATTCGAGTACGCTGATGCCGGCTACTTGGGAGTTGGGTGTATTCGAGTATGCTGATGCCGGCTACTTGGGAGTTGGGTGTATTCGAGTATGCCGATGTGGCTATTTGGGAGGTGGGTGTATTCGAATATGCCATTAGAGGGTATCTGGGAGGTGGGTGTATTCGGATACACCTCAAAGTTTATATGTTATTTGAATTACTCTCATGCATGTTTATTAATATGAATAATGCGAAAGCATTGGTTTGTTGCATACTATGTATAATTGTTGTTGGAAGTTTGATGTGGTGATTACCACGAGTACGAAATTGGTGCTGGGTTGCCTGTAATGATATGTGAGAGGGGTGAGCATTTATTATACATTGAGAGAACCGCGAGAACATAGAAAGACTCATAGGTTTCCCCTCTAGAAACGGATCGTTAAGTTGTTTGATCTAGTCAAAGTAAGTACTTGAGTTTTTGAGAAAATTAAAACCCCGTTTGATACAAGTATTACTTTGATTAGCTAGAATCGATAACATCGGGCACGTAGATCCGTGTGCTCAAGGTAACTCACTAAGACGACCTTCGTCTTACGCTCTCTTTTCTTGATGCTTCGATTCTAGATGGACCAGCCGCCGCAGCCCCCGCCGCGCCACGAGACATATGACTTCGCTTGGTCCAGCTACACGCCGGCCACCGGTACGGTGACTGTCGCGTCCACGGTCTCAGGGGTACACCGCTTCTTCATCCCAGAGCTTCTGGCGAGGTACCCTGCTCCCGTTCCAGGTCTAGTTCCTGCCCAAGCTCCGGCCCCAGTTCCTGCTCCAGCTCCAAGCCCAGCTCAGGCATCTGCTTCTCCGCCGCCACCTCCGCCACTATCTCTGGCCTCGGATTCGACAGAGTCGGACCCGGAGGAGGACGAGGGCTACTCGAGTGAGGACTCAGCGGATTTCTAGACGGACGTCGACTATATCATGGTAGTGTCCGAGGCGTCTCCTTCTGCTACGGGTTCGGACATGAGTGAGGATACCGGGAGCGCCAGCAGGTGAGGCGCTGATCGTGACCAACCTGACCGATGTGCAGCTGACCGTTGACATCTTTCTTTTCTGTTTATAAGTTATCTTCTGTATGGAGCCTTTTTGTTCCCCTGCGTGGGATTATATCTTTTGACATGTATATGTATTTAACCAATTACAGTTTTACTTGCGTCCTTTTGTTTATTCGGACCAGGATTTTTGGACTTACCTTTTCATCGTGTCAGTTCCCGGTATTTATATTTTGGCATGTATTAAACAGGATCTTGATACATTTGAACTCTGCTACATTTTGCTCTGAAGCATATGTTATATGTTAATATTATGACCATTTATTGTATGGGCCTTATTTATATCTTGGCATTTCCTATTGATATTCTAGACGCTTATCCAGGTTATCTATTCGTGTTACTAATCTGATTGGCCATGGCTTCGAGTCTCGATACCGATTCATTGTTCACAGGGGTTTGCGAAAATATATTTTATATATACGTTTCAAAAAAAAAACATGGGGTTTTTGGGTGTTATGTAACATTGTAAGTTGTTAATTATGTCTATGGCATAGTTAATAATTTGGGATGTTACACCAAATTTTATAAAATGTGGTTTATTTTATTAAATGATTCTTTAGAATGAAAATTGTAGTATTAGTTTCCGTATTAGGAATGTTTTTAGTATGAGTGGTGGGACCCAAGTTGATGTATGGATGCCACTGGGCAATTATTTCCATTTTTCTCTTGGTGATTGTAGTATACTAGCATGTAAACCGTGCTACGCACGGATCATCGGATATATAAATTATTTTTTATAAATTGTCATGTAATTACTATTAAAACAAACATTTGATAAAAATGCCAAAAAAGACAATATGTTGACAAAAAAAATATGAAAATATAGTAGCTAATTTGTTTAAACGCAGAATTTGGCAATTCAAACATAACATGCATATTTGTTCAGACATAATAATAAGCAACCCAAAACATACACTTCAATAATAACAACATCTAAAAAGAAATTTAAACAGACCAAAACATCCACTCCAAGAGTGTCATTAACTACAAAGAAATTTAAACATTCGGTTAAAAACTTTGGAAGCGCGTATCCAATAACAACTTTTTGTGAACATCCAACTCCAGCAGGCACCTAAAATGCAGGAAAAATGTTACAAATATTCAGACATTTAATTATAATTGTAACAATAATTATAACAATAACATAGCTTAAAATTATAATATGATTAGAAACATAATTTCATGTATAACTAAAAATATAATTTACATAACTGTCGCTTCGTATTTATATTATTACCTTGAAGTTCACCAATCATTTCTCTTGAAGTACACATAGCAAATTGTGTCATCATCCACATCAAAATAAAAAATGATACGATCACCTTTTGAAAGTTGATGTTTGATACAGTACTGGTACCAGCCCTTCCTGAAATGACTTTGTTTGTTCCGATTCATATTCCAAATAATTTCCCAATTGGACTCATGGCGAAAAACTTCATCACTTACAGTAAGATACGGCTGTCCAGTCTCAATGCGCAAATCTCGCATGTGAGTAGGGATATACTGGAACATGTATAATGAGAAGTGTTCATACACAACAGTATTACTTTAAGCATTAATTTTGAACAAAAAAATGTAAAAGTTTCATTTTTTAAATAATTAATATTACCAATAGTTGATTCCGTTTGGTCTGCGCACGGGTGAGGGTGAGGGTGAAACTATGTACTTCATCAGGGGTATTCCTATTGAAATACGAATCTAACCAAAATGGTTCAGATTCATCGCTGCTTATGTAAATCACGGCATCTTGAGATGAATCCGAACTATTTGCATAGTTCACCAAGTTCGCATTAACACCAGTCTAACCATAAGTAGCATTTTAGTTGGTGTCATTGGAATAATCACCTGTAGTGGCAGTAATCTCGAAAATCGATTGTGTATCTGAGTCACCCTAAAAGAACAAAGTAAGTTGTTATGTAGAATACTACCAATATATAATAGAATGCTATCAGTAAGGAATAAATACTGAAAATCTGTATCAATACAGATTTATGAGTACAAATATAAAAAAGACCAAAAAAATAGCAATTTAGTCATGTTTTAGTATGAACTGAAAAAAAATGCTTTTCATTGTGATGCATTTACTTAAAACTTGATTGGATTTTTTGTAGTTCAACCCCATATATATGTATAGCTGCCATCACTTCCACAGTACTATTTTTTATGTGACAAAAGATGAAAACAATCAAAGAAGTTTAAATGGAAAATCCCAAGATAATACAAACATGAAAATAAAGTTTAATGGAACTATATAAGAGTTAAGTCTTTAAATCATGCAAAACACTGAAAATAGCTCTTTTATCGTTGTAGATATTTAGAACGTAATGAACCACTATGCAAAAACGAAAAGATCTACACGGAAAACGTACCATTTTGATACACACGTCGAACTAATATGAGAAAAAATGACGATGATGGTTTCGTTTGCTACAATGGCGAGCCTTCACTGTCATAACTTAAACAAAACTTTGCAAAAAAGAAAAAAGGAGTATTATATAAAAGTGATAAGCAGTGATGATGAATACACCTAAATGAAACCCTATGATAGTGTTAAGACAATAAGTGACAGAGTTGCTCAGAAAGATGTGTGCCACAAGCAAACATCAAATCAATAAGGGAACGGTAAAATCAAAATCTTACTACTTGATTGCAATTATCAAATTAACTCAGCAAATCTATTTTTGATACGATTTCTTTAAAAAATTATTCAGTCATGAAATGATTAATCTTGCCAGATATATTTGCCATTGTTTTATAAAATTTAAATGCTTGGGGAATAACATTTTTCCCGACAAAACAATCTACAAAAGCTCATTTTAACACTTTTGGCCCAAATAACATCATTAACCATATGTATTTTTTTAGAGCTTTGCTAGAGGTACAAAATTGTACCAGCGAAAAGTAGGATTTTGGACTTAAATCACTAAGCCCATTAAAAAAACACACATAATTAATAATGCTAATTGAGCCAAAAGTGTTGAAATTGACTTTTTTGGCTGGAAAAATATTGTTACCTAAGAATTTCTGATTTTTTTAATGGGCTGAGTGATTTAGGCCCAATTTCCTATTGTTGGCTATTTTGACTTATTTTTTGTTGTACCTGTAAGAATGCTGTTTAAAAAATTATATATTGTGATTCTTATAACACAATGAATTCTATCTTCATCATGAATATGATGTCCAAACTTATTTTAAAGTAATTTAATAAATATGATATACGCGTAATAAAACAATGTGCACAAGTTCACTTGATGAGAAAAATGGTCAAAACCAAATTTAATATAAGAATGTTGTTATTTTTACATTGAATAATTATAATGGTGTACACTGATCGTGCTAATATTTTCATCTACCAATATCTGTATTACAAATAAAAATACTTATAATGTTTTACACATACATTACTATTTATTAGTGGAATAAATGGATATTAAGTACTGATATATTTATTAAATTATTACTTATACCGTCGTTTTATGATTTTAAATTGATTGAACATATTTGATTCAATTAAATTTTATTCACAAGATTTCGTTATTCTAATTTAATAAAAAAACATGAATTTACATTGGTATTAAGCCAAAACAATCCGATTTAACTACAAAAAAACAAAAATACCACAATTAGTATGTCGATGCTTCTTGTTAATTACAGAGCATGAAGCTCAACAAAAAAAGAATTAAAATGTTAGACATTTATATAACAGTAACAATCTTGGAAACTGAACGCAACAACTCGAATCGACAATAATCACCTTTCTTCAGGTTGTGAACAAAGCAACAAAAACCCCACCCAGTACTAATTTTAATTTCATTTCATGAATTCCTGAAGGAAGTGATTATACATTTAGCTTCTATTCCAATAGGGCCCATCAAAGTCCAATAAGTTGCGTTTATCTCTCTCAAGTATAGATTAAGAGGGCGACCAATAGACTGCTCAACATTAGATAAATATAAACCATCACTTATAACAAATACACAATTTAAAGAAATTTAGATTTCATAACAACATAAAAAAGAACCTAACCATTGCATCACTACAAATATCTTTATCAGATAAAATAACAACATACGAAGGAAAGTCTGGACTTGATGCAGTAGAACTGTCCGAATCATACCCATCCGCGAGATGTAATCTTGCATAGTCTATTTCATGCTTGTGTTCATCCTCTATGAAAATTTTAAAGCTATCATCTCCCTTATACCAAAAAAGGATGATGAAATCTCCTAGAAGTCCATAGAATGATCTTATACTTGCAACAAATTCATCAACACGGGCTTCCTTATCTTTATACTCATAGACGACTTAAATTTGTTCCCTATTGGATCAGTTAGATACAAACCGGTGCATATATTTGAACCAAATTGTGCCAAAAACACATCAAGAATAGGACTGATCTGCAATGTAAAAGAAAAAAATGATCGCACTCTTATGTTTAAACCAGAACAAAATTTGTAACAACTCACCACATCATTATCAACGTCGATCAAGAATTCAGGTTTTCCATTGCTTTGCTCTTCCAGATGACATCCACTAAAATCCGAAGACATTCTACAACATGATAGAACTATAAATTAATATGTGTAAGGTTGGATACTATATACTATCTGCATAAACACTTTGACCTTATATTGAGATTAAAGAAATGCAAAAACATGATATCAGGGATAGTTAATATAAATTATTCATATTAAACATGACAAACTAATACACGAGTAAAAAACATATACATTACCTATTGTTACTCTAGATGCAAGAGTTTCATTTGTTAAACATTTTCCACTATTAATACTAATTTTGAATCATGGGTAAGAGCTTTTATTAAATGTTAATGGAAAAAAAAAAGTGTCATTATTTGAATCATTGGAGAATACAACAAAAAATCATACCGCCATATTAAAAATAAATAAATACAGCGAATTGTCAAATTAACCTTTGCAGTGGGGTTATTTCTTGATTGATTTGATTTGCCACGTTTGTCGATTAGTAAAAAAAAGGTTAATATTAAAAAATATATTACATGATCGAGCAAATATTTTTAGATAGATATGTCAATACTACTCTAATAGGTTTTTTAAAACGGCAAATTTAGATATACAAATTTTATTGTGCTTGTACACTTCAAAATTTAAGGTGAAATTTATTGCTTACTCCGTATTCTACCATTACTCAATACTCGCTATTTTTTTATCAATTAAAATAATGATTTCAAATTTAATAGGTAATAAACATAATTTAGTAAAAAAATTATATTTGTTGTTAAGTTGAAAACTATACCTATTATTATCTAAATTTCACTAGATATTTAAATCCAGACAATTTAAGTAAAAGGAAAATGATAATATAGACTCGAGTTTATTGTAAACCACACACGTGACAACATATTAACCAAGAGTTTGAAAATATTAATATTGATGGTGTGAGAGTCTCTTTGGAGATTCTCTTAAAGCTATGATTTCCAACCCAAGAGGGGGGGTGAATTGGTTGGTAACTTTTTCTTGTATTTTTAACTTCTGAAATTTTGCAATTTGATCAAGCTTCTCAACTTGTCAAGAGTTAGTTCCAACTCAGAAATTAAAATCAAACACAAGTAATTAGAATGTCAAAGTATATATGCAGCGGATTACAACCAATTACTCAAATCAATTTTCGCACCAAGCTTCTGACTATTCATAGTAATCAATCTTCTGAATTAATTTCGATTCAAAACAATTTCAAAATATGAAAATCAATTTCATAATTATCAATATCAAAATTAGAAGTAACAAATTAGCAAAAGCAACTTCAAAGAATTCAAGCTTCTGAACTCAGAATCAGAAACAGTTTCAGAAATATCAAGCTTCTGAATTCTGCAACAACTTTTTTCCCAATCTTCTGACTTCGAGAACTTGACTCTTTAATGCCAATTTGACCAAAACAATTTATCAAGACTTAAATCCACATACAAACATATGATTCAAAATGTTAAAGCACTTAAAACATGTAAGAATCAATATCAAAATTATATCAGAAGTATCAGTCACAACCACAACAAATTGCAGATTTTACAAGATCAAGAACACAAAGCTTCTCACTCTGTTTTCTTAATTTTTTCTAAATCAATCTCAATTCTGATTTCTTTTATCAATTCTATATGTTTTAATATTGTTAACACGATCACAATTAATACACAAAATTACTTATATCACAAAGATTAATTGTTTCACAAGATTCTTTAAATTTCAAAACTCAAACAATTTTATGAATGCAAGATTTAATATGTATGAATGCAAGAGTTAAGGGTAAGAAATTGGACCGATTTTTATACTAGTTCGGCTTAAAGCATGCCTACATCCAGTTCTTCAATCCTTGGGAGATTGAGTTCCAATAAAACTTGTCTCAAGAATACACAAGAATTCAATATAAGATATATTTTTCAACCTTCTCAGGTTCGCCCACTCCAAGATATCCCCTCTTGAAGATTTCCTGCCTTGATGTACCCCTCAAGGACTTTTCAGATCGTTGTATCTTGACACCCAAGCAATCGAACTTGTCTTCCAAGAATCTGTCCTTTCAATCTATCGAGTTTTCGCAGCCTCAACCTTCTTGTTGATCAATCCCAGATTCTTTGAATCTGAAATTCCTTTTGATTCCAATATGATCAGAACATTATTCTGATCCTTCTCTTCTCCTTGATTCTTTCTTGATGATCAATATCAAAACATTATTCTGATTTCACCTTGAGCCTTTTCTTTCTTGAGTTTTCTTCAATGAACACAAAGACTTTTTCTCTCTCTTTCTTCTTGCTGTGTATTTTCTCTCACTACTCTTGTGATTTTTCTGATTATGATTTCTATTCTCTTGTGTTGAATATGATTTTTGAAACCCAACTCCCTTATATAGTTAGCTTTAGGCTTTCAACAAATTACAACAGCCTAAACAAAAATAAGCGGGAAAAGAAACTAACTAGATAACACCTATCTAGATAGACACTTAAGCATATTCCCCTTTCTTTAAAATCTGCACGTGACAGCACCTATCTTTAGTGCTTCAAGCTTCTGAAATTTTTCAGATCCTTCTCATGCTTCTTAAGTGACCTTCCAAGCTTCTGAAATGTTTTTCTATCTTCTGAAATGTTTCCCAAGCTTCTGAAGTATTTATTGCACGTTGCTCTAGTGTGTGTTACCAGATTATACATTATATAACCTATTACAACACTAATCCTATACAATGCTTCTCAAATAAAATACAACTATTACTTTTTAAATCCTAGAAGCATCTATACAACACTCACAGTGGCTTACCTATTACATCAAGCTTCTGAGCTAATCAAACACATCCACTGTTGCTTCTCAAACTAAAGTTACATTAGTTTTGTTATTATCAAAACCAAATGAGGGTTTACATTAACAAATATGCTACTATGTTTAGGATTTTTCGTGAACCCGAGTCTATATTAATATTTGTTAGAGAGTATTTTTGTCTTTTTACATTGACTCTCTTGCCTATAGAAAGACATATTATATCTTGTATTTTTGTATCTCTTGTATTTTTACATCTTTGATATTTTCCATTCAATGTATTATTTTTCTTCAAGATTGATGCTTCTTCCTTATCTTTTCTCTCTTTCATTTTGTTGGTAAATTCTCAAATCACAATAGTTTTAACATGGTGCGGTGAGCGTGGATTATCAACAAAATCTTAAAATTTCTAAAGAGAGAATTATTGAAGATTTCAATTTCTATATCAAGAAGTTCAATTTCACATCAATATCAATCATGAAGTATCAAAGATTTGGGATGAAATCCCTAAATCCCTTATTATTTTTTGCAAGATTCAAATCTATATTGTCCAGCAATCCAGCAGGATGAAGATAACCCCATGATTGTCAGAGCAAGAAGCCATGGTTGGATGGATGAGGACGTTGGACCAGTAATCCATCATGGATCGTTCTCGTAGTTGTACGACGAAGCTGCTTCTCTCTTGCTTCTTTGAAATTCTTCCGCCATTTCTTATTGTTCTTCTTCTTAGCACCACAACACCGCACGCCAACAATCGGCAGCACTGCAGCAGACCAACAACTCAATCGGCTCGTTCTCGTCGCGTAGTGTCGGGCCCAGCTTCGCTGGTCTGCCTCCCGTTTTGTAACCGGTCACTTGACATGAAGAATATTGTTGCTGTGGGATTTGACATGGATTATACTCTGGCATAATACATTCCTGAAACGTTCGAATCTCTTGCTTATCAAGGCACGGTAAAGAAACTGGTTTATGATTTAGGATAACCTCGCGAGTTACAAAATTGGTCTTTTAACTGGAAGTACATGGTCAGAGGCTTGGTTCTTGACAAAAAAAAAAGGGGCAACATCTTGAAGATGGATCATCACGCCCCCATGTCGGCTGCCATCTCGCGTCGCGCCCTAGGTCTTTGTTTGCGGCGCGTTTCAAGTCTTGACCAAGTCTCCATCTCTGGTCGTCTTCTATGAATGCTTCAAGGTTCTTGCTTGTGGCTTTCCTTTTCCGGCGAGGTTTATCGCAGTAGTCCTCTCACCAGCCTTCTCGTTCGAGACTCCGACCACCAGTGATATATATTTCTATTTCGGTGAGGTTTTATATTGAAGGCATTGGTTAGTGAATGATTGATTGATTCTTAGATATCATCTTGATGCCTGTCTCTCAAGTGCTGGATTGTGTGATCAAGCTTGAGGGTTTTTTTTTTTTTATTCTGGATTATGCTTATTCTCTTTCGTTATCCAGAACTATCATTTTACAATGTTCTATTCTGATCCTTGTTTTGGGGAGTTTGAAGACTATTTTGTTCTTGGATATCACTCCTTATATTGATTTTACTGGGTTTAATGTTTGGTGCACCCAGATTTGGAATTACTGAGCCTTTTATTGAATTTTGTTTCGGTCACGGTATTCATATTGGATAGTCTTGTTTTGGCTTTATATTTGCTTCTGCCGTGTGGTAGTTGCACGTTTTATGACGTTAACCTTTCTTTGCGACAAGCGCTGTGGAGACGACCGTTGATAGTTCAAAGTGGCCCAATGGAAGGTTGAAGACTTCTCGTACTAGGCACCACTGTCGTTGCTTGATCCCGGGTCGGGATGTCTCATGTTTGGAGCTTTTGAGCCCACTTCGGAGTGTTCTTTTGACCGACGATGTCATACCGGCGAGACGACTCCTATATCATCTTCTTTGAGGAGCGGTTTTTTATTGATTGTTATTCAGCGAGCCGACTCATTCTATGATTTTTTCATCTTTTTTATTGTATTTCATCTTTTTAGATGTATTTCTTTGATTTTAGATTGTATTACATTCTCATCCCAAGCCGGACATGATAGAGTTTGCATGCTCCAACTTGCGGGGGGTGTTAGAGGATATTTTTGTCTTTTTACATTGACTCTCTTGCCTATATAAAGGCATGTTATATCTTGTATTTTTGTATCTCTTGTATTTTTACATCTTTGATATTTTCCATTCAATGTATCATTTTTCTTCAAGATTGATGCTTCTTCCCTATCTTTTCTCTCTTTCATTTTATTGGTAATATCTCGAATCACAATAGTTTTAACAATATTACTCTTAAACAAACAGAGGGAGTACTTATATTCATTTACATATATCATTCATATATTTTATTGAGTTACAAAGTTAAATGATATCATTAAATGTTTTTTATCTTGAATTTAAAAAGGGTAAATTCAAGAGTTATCGTTTTTTATTCATTTAGGTTTATGGGATAAAAATTGCAATAGTAAGATACAAACGGTTCAAGTTCATAATAATATGTACTTAGTATTGGGTTAGAAATCATCTTAAAGTCCTTTCAATAAGAATTTTAATTTTAAATTTAAATGCCTCGATATTATAATAAAATATGGTATTTTTTCACTGTACACACACTACCAGAAACACGGAAAATTCTGTGGGCATTTCCGATGGGTTTCCGACAGGAAATTATTGGTCCGACCGGTTCCCGACGGTTTTTATAAAAAATTTACCGTCGGAGTTCGGCTCGTCAGAAAAATTTACCGACGGTAAAATTTAGAAAGACCATCGGAATATTATCGATGGTTAAAATTTAACAGTCCGTCGGAAGTTTCCGATTGAGTTCCGACGGTTAGGGTTAGAAAAACCGTCATAAATTTACGAGGGTTTTTCGTCGGCTAGGTTTCATGATAGCCGCCGGAAATTACCGACGGGTTTCCGAGGGTTTAGGGTTAATCAGCAGTATGATAATTTCAGTAATTTTTTGCCATTACCGGGGGATTTCCGACGGTTGTTTTTTGTTATGGAATCCGAGGGATTTCCGACGGACATTACAGAAAGAAAGTTTTTTCCTAAAATCTTAATGTGTAAATTTTTTCTTTATGACCTGATTAACATATAAAATTGAATAATAAAATATGCATAAATTGGAACAAAATAATCGAATTTCTTTATCGATATATTTATATATTTAGTATTTAAACCAATATTACATAAAAAAATGTATGAAAAATTGAATTACAGTAAAATAGTTTAACAATATAAAATAATAACAGAGAAATTAAATGTATGAGAATGTATCAGAGAACATAAAAATAAAAGAGTATACAAATAAAGAAAAGGACTACTCATAGTCCTGGTGGCCTTCATCACCACTAGTATCATCATCATCATCGATCAGACCCGATGGCATGGTAGAAGAGCTAGAAGACGCAAACATCTTGAATAACATTTTCATATTCTTCTTCAACTTCGACATCTTGCTCTTGCTCTTCTTCTTGTCTGACTCATGGGTCTGCAACCTCTGCTGTAGCTCCTGGATGGTCTGCACCTGCTGCTGGAGCTCTGCATTCATGACATGCACACGATCCCTAAGAGCGTCATCTCCAACAGTAGAACCACACACTGAGGCCGATGCAGGAGATGGAGTGTCGGTGAACCCAAGAATGCTGGTACCATAAACACGGCCCTTATATGGCCCACCAACAGTCTCCAGCAAAATACTATCCTCACTAGGAGGTTCGACTGTCTCTCCTACATCAAGCTGAGTCTGATAGGCCTGCGTTGCCTCATCAAACTTCTGCCTGAACTCTGCCTGCAACGTATCAAAACAATTTTAAAAAAGGTAAGTGCTATTGTAAATAAAGATTAACATCGAAACCAAATTATACAGAGACAATTTTTATATGTATACTCACGTAGGTGGTCCTGGAGCGCTCATTCACCCATTCCTTCCCCCTCTCAGTCTTCTTCATGTGGGTCTGCTCGAAGACCTCACTATGAGTGGGGGTGCGCCTCAACTCTCGGGCCTGTGTTGAAGTGAGTTTATGTTAGTATTTATGGTAAAACAAAAGGTTTAATAACATAGTTCGGATAAAAGGTTGGGAGGCATGGCTGTGTTAGTAATCAACCTTTGTGGGAACTGGTCATCCACTTGATAAGCTTGGTCGTCGAAAACCAATTCGTTATCATATTCAACTCGCCCTCTTGGTTTTGTCCTTCTTACGACTCTCCATTTCGACTTACACTTTCCAGGGTAAGATAAATAATACACTTGACGAGTATTTTGAGCAATGATAAGGGATCAAAGCGCTGCTCTCGTCTCTCAGTTATTTTGTACTGAGTGTGAGATCAAGTTCCAGTTGGGCGTTGTGGGTCATACCAATCACAATATAATAACATAATTCTTTTAATTGGTAACCCAACATATTCAAACTCTAAGATCTCTTTAATTGTACCATACCAATCTCGTTCCTCTTCTCTAGGATCTCCTTTGACAAAAACCCCACAATTATATGAGTTCCTTTCCCTGCCCCAATCTATAGTGTGAAATTTGAATCCATTCACATAATATATTGACCAACTGTGCACTTTATTTTTTGGTCCCCAAGCTATATCTTGAAAAAATTGGTCAGTTACCCAATGTGAGGGATCTTGTACCTACGTATATTGTTCACAAAAACAAATGATTTGTTACCCGAGGTGATGAAGAAAATTTCAATACATTTAAATGATTTATTATGGTCACTTACATAGCCCTTGAACCATGCCGGAAATTGTTGAAAGAGAATCCTCCCCATGAATTTGTTCATAGTACCTGTCATTTATTAATAACACTAGATTAGATGAACTTTTATTTACATTGTTTTAGAATTAGGTTGTAAAGATTGTTATTTTACCTTCGATACGGTGCGGCCTCGTCACAATTTAGCAACACGTGGAGGTGTGCGGAATTCCACTCCTCAACCGTCAACCATCGATCCATAGATTGACCACTAGCTCGGCCTGGTTGAATGAAGACTGACAGAGGTGGGTACATTTCACTCTCTCCTCCGTCATCGTTGCGGGGAACCCTTGTTATGTGAGACTGGACATTATGCTGGAAGTAATATGAGCAGAAATTTGATATCTCTTTTGCCAAGTAAGCGTGTCAAATTGAACCCTCCACTTGTGCTTTGTTCTTCACAGTCCGCTTATAGACTCCCATTTCTCTTCAAATGGGTACATCCACCTATATTGTATCGGCCTACAAACTCTCGCTTCATATTCCAGATGAATTGGAAGATATGTTCCATCGAGTTAAAGAATCCATGCAGAAAAATCTCTCTAATTGGCACAGAATCATGGGGATATTCGCCTCCATGGTGATAAGATCATCTACCTTGAGTGTTGTCGCACACAAGTTTCTGAAATATTCACTCAACTCCGTCAATGGCTTTCAAACATGGTCGGGCAGCTCCCTAAACATTATAAGAAGCAAGCTCTCCAGAAGGACATGACAATCGTGACTCTTAAGGCCGACAAACTTACTTTGACCAAGGTTGACACATCTCCCAAAGTTAGTGGCATAACTCTCAGGCATTTTGAGCTCCATCACCCATTTGCAAACTGATTCTCTTTGAGTCTTGGTTAATGAATATAATGCCTTCGGTTTACAAACATGTCCATCCCTTAGATCCTGCAAATTTAACTCAGGTCGTCTGTAGTACTCAGCCACATCTATTCTTGCCTTTATATTGTCTTTGGTCCGATCAGTATCCTTGACTGTGTGCATTATGTTGTCCCAAACGTTCTTTTCTATGTGCATCACATCTAGACAATGACGGACCAAAAGATCCTTCCAATATGGAAGCTCCCAAAATATGCTTTGTTTGGTCCAGTTATGATCTCTCCCATAGCCCTGCGGTTTCACTTGCTGACCAACTTCTGTGATCTTGGGTATATATTTTACATCCTCCCATAAATCTTCACCAGTAATTCTTACTCGTGGCGGATCTCTTTCAATTGTGTGCTTTTTAAAACCGTAATTGTTACGCCTATATGGATGATCATCTGCTAAAAATCTCGGTGACAATCAAACCATGAGTTCTTTCCTCCATACTTCAAGGTAAATGCCTTGGTGTCAACCATGCAAACCGGGCACGCTAATTTTCCTTGTATCATCCACCCAGACAACATCCCATATGCGGGGAAGTTGTTGATAGTCCACATTAATGCTGCTCTCATAAAAAAGTTTTGCTTGGAAGAAATGTCGTACTCCATAACACCCTCATTCCATAACTCAATCATTTCATCAATCAACGGTTGAAGGTACACATCAATTTTTTCTTTTGGGTATTTGGACCGGGGATTATACATGTTAGGAACAAGTATGGGTCTTTCATACACATTTCAGGAGGTAGGTTATACAGTGTTATCACAACCGACCAACAAAAGTAAGGCTTACGAAACTGTCTGTTGGGAGTAAATCCGTCAGAACACAAACCTAAGCGAACATTTCGAGGCTCCAGGGCAAATTCAGGATGCGTTTGATCAAAATGTCCCCATGCTTCCCCATGCGACGGATGAGTGATCACATCGTCAATCCTTTGATTATCAAAATGCCATCTCATATGCAGAGCAGAACTCATGGAGGCATACAATCGCTTTAGCCTAGGTATAAGAGGCAAATAATGCATTCTTTTTTGAGGAACCTCCTTAGACATATGACAGCCATGATGTTTGGGTTTATACCTAGGTTCACCACAAAACATGCATTCTGTAAGCTCTGAATCATCTTTGTAGTACAACATACACCCATTGACGCAACATTCAATCTTCACCTCGCACAATCCTAATTTACTTACCAACTTCTTAGCTTGATAAAAGTCTTATGGGATACAATCTGGTTGAACACTAAGCTCACGTATCAAATCTGCCCACTGGTCAAATCAACTATGACTATGGTTATCCTCAGACTTAATACTAAGCATTCGAACCGCTAAGGATAGTTCTGAATGAACACAACCTTCCCAGAAAGGTTGATGTGCAGCATCCAGTAGTCTGAAAAGGTTTTGTGCATCTTGATTAGGGACTTCCTCAATCGGTTCAGGAATTCCTCAACTTAGGGAAGTATCCGTCAAAAATCATCTCCTCGTAACAATTCAAAATTTCTTGCCATGCAACAGGATTACTACTGTCACCCACTCCCGGTCCACCATGTTCCTCTACCGTAATTTCCTCCCCATGTTGGGTCTACACATAATAGTCTGCTTTAAAACCATGCTGCATAAGGTGAACCTTTACATTATCAATCTCTGAAAGATTCCGACACCTACACTTGGCACACGGACACCTTATCTTACCCTCTGCAAGGTACTCTTCAGTTCTACATGCAACATCCATAAACGCATCGAGACCTCTAATGAACGATGGTTTAATTCCGCCTCTATTATGATGAAGCCTATTGTACATCCACGATCGATCCGCGCGAGATATTATACTGTGTTTTACAGTGTAGCAACCTATGCATTGTAGGAAATTTCATTATTACTTCTTTTAACAATTTTTAATTATTATATCTTTATTATATAAGTTTTTATTAAACACATTTTTAGTATAAAAAAATTCAGTTAACCTAATTTCGACATATTGCACCTATATATAACCAATAACTCATCAATTGCTGGAGATAAGGACCAGTCTCAGTTAAAGTCAACCAATAAATATCAATTGCCGGAGATAAGGACATGTCGGGAGAATTTTATTACCGTGCCTCCACTGCTGTAGTTGAGCTGGATTGAGGCGTATGAAAAACTACAAGACTGACGATTCGCAGAAAGGCTGGGAGAACTTTTCTATTATAGGAAAGATTCTTTTGAAAGGGATCAGTCAAAGTCATCTACCCTAAGGTTCTTTGCAACATATGTAATTTGAACATCAATATCATAACATATACCAATCATCTTATACAACAATCATATATCATCGTGAGAGAGATTTATTATATCAACATAGTTATCATCAAACATAACAATCAACAAATATCAATCATTTGGTCAAGTTTTTCAACAAATAACAATTCTATATTATACCACTATATATTGATTGATGAGACCTAAACACTTTTCCGTCTCTTATGAGATTGGAACAAGTCTAATCACTGCCTCAAACCAGCGATGGGACCTGTTCCAATGTCACAAGAGACGGGAAATTGTGTATGCTTGTGATCAGGTATACGTACACATTTTAATAGATCTTTGCTTAATTAATTGATCTAACTTTCTTAATTTTTCTCGTTGCTGTGATGTACTTATTTATACTATGTTTGTGGACTTAGTAGTATGGTTTGTTCTGAACTTTAGATTAACTTTAAATTATTTTACCAAAACTCACTCAATTATATGAAATTTATCAATTTTAATTTTAATTTATCAATTTACTTTATCAATGATGATATGATGTATTAATGGGTGAGTTATGAAACTCTCTCATCTTCCTCACATTCCTCCTCCACTAAATCTCTTATCATCATGTATCGTACTGTATGAATATATTTTATGAAATTAGTTTACCAAAACTCACTCAATTATATTTATCAAATAAAGATTTTTCAATTTTAATTTATCAAATTTTAATGTTTATGCTAATTATCAATTTATCAATTTTAACTTAAAAAAAAATTAACAAATTAAAAAATTAACAACACTTACCTTGACAAAGCAGTAAAGGCAGCGGCGACGGTAGTTTTGGCAGCGGCGACAAAAGTCTATGCAGGGGCGGCAGTGGTGGTGACAGCGGTGGCTGTGGGCAGAAGAGGTGGGTAGGGGCGGTGGTGGTGGGGCAGAGGCAGTGGTGGTGGTGCGGAGGTGGGGTAGGGGCGGTGGTGTGGGCAGCAGTGGCGGCGGCGGCGGATCTGTTGGCAGAAAAAGAAATTTAACATATTATCCAAACAAAAAATCCAATCGGTTAGAAATGTAGGTCTATTCACCGTGAGCAAGATGGTTGTCTCCTTTTTTGGAAACTACTGTCGACGAAGACGTGAAGGCATGTCGGGCGAGAGAGAGCGAGAGTGAGAGAGTGTTACGGCGCTGAGGGAGGAAGGAGACGTGTTGTTGTGTTTAAGTTCAACCCTATCGAGGGGTTTCCGATGGGCTTCCGACGGTTAACCGAAACGAACTGTTCCATTAAACCGTCTAATGGTGCCCTAACCCTAATGGGCCTAAACCCGTCGGCAGACCGTCGGAGATTCAAAATTTGAATTTCCGATAGGCTTCCGACGGACTAAATTGAAACGCAGCGTTCCAGTGACGTGCGTAAGGAATCTCAATCCAAACGGTGCCTACATGCCCTCAGAAACCCGCCGAAACTTATCAAGTTCCGAGGGTATTCCGACGGCGGTTTATGAAATATTTACTAACTTAGTTTAATTTATACTAATAAGTTAATATAATCAATTCAACAGTTAATATATAACAAACGATCCGTCATATATTGTTGTTGTCATGAGGCGCATTGTCCTGATGAACTCAATTGATGAGTTATCTTGGTGTTGTCTTATATATAAGTACTTGGGAGTCTCCTTGGCTCCCAAGTCGGTAGTCAATGTTGTTGGATACTTCGAACACATTGTTCCACCAATTAAAGATTTTATTGGACGAAATATCATTTATTACTATTTTTTTACTAATAGAAACAATCCGGACATTTAAATCTGTTTAATACGACCTAAAATGCAATTATAGAAGTTAAGTATGAAATGCATCAAGAACCCTCGAAAGCCCGCTGGAAAATATTATGCTTTCCGAGGGTCTTCCGTCGGCACATTGAAAAGCCATACCCTAACCTTAACCCTGCGGTAAACCCTCAAAAGACCGCCGGAACATATTATGATGTTCCGAGGGTCTTCCGACGGGTGATGAAAATCTCATACCGTAACCCTAACCCTGCGGTGGACCCTCGAAAGCCCGTCGGAACATATTATGATGTTCCGAGGGTCTTCCGACGGGTCATGAAAATCCCATACCCTAACCCTAACCCTGCGGTGGACCCTCGAAAGACCGCCAGAACATATTATTACGTTCTGAGGGTCTTCTGACAGGTGATGGAAATCCCATACCCTAATCCTAACCCTGCGGTGTACCCTCGAAATACTACGCCAAAAATGCTGAATTGCGACACTGTGTTTGCGGCAGTTATGAAAAACCGCCGCAATTTCATAACATCGTGGCGGTTTTCCCAGCGGTTATGTAACCGCCGCTAAGAGAAGCTGATTTGCGACACTTTGCCTGAACCGCCGCAATATTTCACCTAGTTAGCGGCGTTTTGTGTCACCCGCCGCTAAATGCGTTAAACTTAGCGGCAGTTATATAAACCGCCGCAAAGTTTATTCTGATTATAAATTAATTAATATAAATAATTATTCTAATTATTTTTATTAATTAAAATTTTTCTTAACCAATATTAGTTACTTAATATTATTGATTTAGTTTTCTGAAACTGTTTTTTTAAATTAAAAATATGATTTAATTTTCATTTACTGATAGTGTACCAAACTTTTTTGATTGGACAACAGTGTAAAATACCTCTATACTTTCAGTACATCAAAAAACATGTCATTTAATTTGAATGAGGGGGAGAAAATTAAAAAATTTTCCCCTCTCACTCACTTTCTCATTTTCTAATTTGTTATAAAATTAAACACTTTATCATAAAGAAATATCCTTGTCATTTTATCAAATTAATTATTTTAGCTCAGAGAAACAAATTACAATATGGTAATACTGTATACATGTATCGAAGTGTAGTCTCAAGTGTTATTTTGATCATACTATAATAATATTTTAATCATGTGTTATTTTAGCCTAAATTTGTTCAGATGCTCTTTTGTTTCTTTTAAAATTATATAATCGAGTTACTAAATTATTATGTATATAATTATTGCTAAAACATTATTTAATTCTTTTAGTGAAGTAAAAAAATTAATAAAAAAAATTGTAACACCCTAATAATTATCTCTTTATGCTTAAGTCATATCGAGTTAATTATTGTCATTTATCATCCTGTTTCAGAACTCATGTTTGAAAATAAAGATACGCGGAAAATAGGGCCAAAGTTTTTTCAAGATAAAATACGCAAATTTTAAAATCGTGGCTTGTGCGTGATGAGGTATAATCTTTCACAGCTATCTGAGAACCTGAATAAAACAACCATTCATAGTATAATAACACACAAAAGTGGCCAATACGTACATATAGTTTCACATACACAAATGTTACACACATAAGTGTGAGCATAGACTAGATATTACAATAGTAGAATATTAAAGTTTCTAAGAAAACCATAAGCTTGTACAATCCCTTATGATTCCCTTATAAACTCAGCTAAGTGTCAGACAATACATAACATAACAATACAAAGAGTAACATAGGAACGAGACTCCAATGCATAAATCTTCAGAATGTCCGAGTCTCCGTCTTCCCGTAGTTTCGGTTCGCTCACCTAGTGGAGGTACCTGTATCCCGATCTGAATCTAAAACAAATAGTGGTGGAATTGGGGTGAGCTCCACGGACTCAATAGGGGGATCACTCCGGCTTATTATGAAATAAGTGAGACATGCAATTTCCGTATTACTGGTGTTTTCGCAAGCATAGCTTTAATCCGGAGTGTCTTAATCTATATGCGTCTTATTTACTACATAAATGATGCATCAATTACATGCTCAATATCCTTCATTCAAACATAAGTTAAGATGAAATAACATAAATTCACTCATTTGTCATGTGTCGTGATCTCTTTACTTTAAATGGCACCACCCTCTTTTCTATCTAACCTCCGCATCTCCGGCCCCAAGGCTATGAGCTCATACCTCTCTAGTCTATACTAGGATACTGGTGGGGAAGAGGGGTTTATTCACTTTCACTCACGAATTGGTGATGGACACTGAGGGTGTGCCAACCCTCCCTTGCCAACCCAATTTGTCGAAGAAAGCTACTTAAGAATCTCATTTATCATTTCACATGACAATCTCATATTATTCTTTACGTACTTGGCATGCAT
>RYYW01000434.1:15190-28354 GCA_013621005.1 Aeschynomene evenia | reverse complement strand
TTGGTCAATGGCTCCATTTTAGTCACTAGGATGTTGTAGATAACCAAAGGATGATGTAATGAGCCTATTTTGGTCCTAATTGAGTGTATTGAGCTTCATTTGGTCTTACTTTGGTCAATGGGTCCATTTTAGTCACTAGGAAGGTTTAGATAAACAAAGGATAATGTAATGAGCCTATTTTGGTCCTAATTGAGTGTATTGAGCTTCATTTGGTCTTACTTTAATCAATGGCTCCATTTTAGTCACTAGGATGTTGTAGATAACCAAAGGATGATGTAATGAGCCTATTTTGGTGCTAATTAAGTGTATTGAGCTTCATTTGGTCTTACTTTGGTCAATGGCTCCATTTTAGTCACTAGGATGTTGTAGATAACAAAAGGATGATGTAATGAGCCTATTTTGGTCCTAATTGAGTGTATTGAGCTTCATTTGGTCTTACTTTGGTCAATGGCTCCATTTTAGTCACTAGGAAGGTTTAGATAAACAAAGGATGATGTAATGAGCCTATTTTGGTCCTAATTGAGTGTATTGAGCTTCATTTGGTCTTACTTTGGTCAATGGCTCCATTTTAGTCACTAGGATGTTTAGATAACCAAAGGATATATAATGAGCCTATTTTGGTCCTAATTGAGTGTATTGAGCTTCATTTGGTCTTACTTTGGTCAATGGCTCCATTTTAGTCACTAGGATGTTGTAGATAACCAAAGGATGATGTAATGAGCCTATTTTGGTGCTAATTGAGTGTATTGAGCTTCATTTGGTCTTACTCTGGTCAAAGGCTCCATTTTAGTCACTAGGAAGGTTTAGATAAACAAAGGATGATGTAATGTGCCTATTTTGGTCCTAATTGAGTGTATTGAGCTTCATTTGGTCTTACTTTGGTCAATGGGTCCATTTTAGTCACTAGGAGGTTTAGATAAACAAAGGATTAATGAGCCTATTTTGGTCCTATTGAGTGTATTGAGCTTCATTTGGTCAATGGCTCCATTTTAGTCACTAGGATGTTGTAGATAACCAAAGGATGATGTAATGAGCCTATTTTGGTGCTAATTGAGTGTATTGAGCTTCATTTGGTCTTACTCTGGTCAAAGGCTCCATTTTAGTCACTAGGAAGGTTTAGATAAACAAAGGATGATGTAATGAGCCTATTTTGGTGCTAATTGAGTGTATTGAGCTTCATTTGGTCTTACTTGGTCAAAGGCTCCATTTTAGTCACTAGGAAGTTTAGATAAACAAGGATGATGTAATGAGCCTATTTTGGTCCTAATTGAGTGTATTGAGCTTCATTTGGTCTTACTTTGGTCAATGGGTCCATTTTAGTCACTAGGAAGGTTTAGATAACAAAGGATAATGTAATGAGCCTATTTTGGTCCTAATTGAGTGTATTGAGCTTCATTTGGTCTTACTTTAATCAATGGTCCATTTTAGTCACTAGGATGTTGTAGATAACCAAAGGATGATGTAATGAGCCTATTTTGGTGCTAATTGAGTGTATTGAGCTTCATTTGGTCACTGGTCAAAGGCTCCATTTTAGTCACTGTTTAGATAAACAAAGGATGATGTAATGAGCCTATTTTGGTCCAAATTGAGTGTATTGAGCTTCATTTGGTCTTACTTTGGTCAATGGGTCCATTTTAGTCACTAGGATGTTGTAGATAACCAAAGGATGATGTAATGAGCCTATTTTGGTGCAAATTGAGTGTATTGAGCTTCATTTTGTCTTACTCTGGTCAATGGCTCCATTTTAGTCACTAGGAAGGTTTAGATAAACAAAGGATGATGTAATGAGCCTATTTTGGTCTAATTGAGTGTATTGAGCTTCATTTGGTCTTACTTGGTCAAAGGCTCCATTTTAGTCACTAGGATGTTGTAGATAACCAAAGGATGATGTAATGAGCCTATTTTGGTCCTAATTGAGTGTATTGAGCTTCATTTGGTCTTACTTTGGTCAATGGGTCCATTTTAGTCACTAGGAAGGTTTAGATAAACAAAGGATGATGTAATGAGCCTATTTTGGTCCTAATTGAGTGTATTGAGCTTCATTTGGTCTTACTTTTCAATGGCTCCATTTTAGTCACTAGGATGTTGTAGATAACCAAAGGATGATGTAATGAGCCTATTTTGGTCCTAATTGAGTGTATTGAGCTTCATTTGGTCTTACTTTGGTCAATGGCTCCATTTTAGTCACTAGGAAGGTTTAGATAAACAAAGGATGATGTAATGAGCCTATTTTGGTCCTAATTGAGTGTATTGAGCTTCATTTGGTCTTACTTTGGTCAATGGCTCCATTTTAGTCACTAGGATGTTGTAGATAACCAAAGGATGATGTAATGAGCCTATTTTGGTCCTAATTGAGTGTATTGAGCTTCATTTGGTCTTACTTTGGTCAATGGCTCCATTTTAGTCACTAGGATGTTTAGATAAACAAAGGATGATGTAATGAGCCTTTTGGTCGTAATTGAGTGTATTGAGCTTCATTTGGTCTTACTTTGGTCAATGGCTCCATTTAGTCACTAGGAAGTTTAGATAAACAAAGGATGATGTAATGAGCCTATTTTGGTGCTAATTGAGTGTATTGAGCTCATTTGGTCTTACTTGGTCAAAGGCTCCATTTTAGTCACTAGGAGGTTTAGATAAACAAAGGATGATGTAATGTGCCTATTTTTGTCCTAATTGAGTGTATTGAGCTTCATTTTGTCTTACTTTGGTCAATGGTCCATTTTAGTCACTAGGAAGGTTTAGATAAACAAAGGATAATGTAATGAGCCTATTTTGGTCCTAATTGAGTGTATTGAGCTTCATTTGGTCTTACTTTAATCAATGGTTCCATTTTAGTCACTAGGATGTTGTAGATAACCAAACGATGATGTAATGAGCCTATTTTGGTGCTAATTGAGTGTCTTGAGCTTCATTTGGTCTTACACTGGACAAAGGCTCCATTTTAGTCACTAGGAACGTTTAGATAAACAAAGGATGATGTAATGAGCCTATTTTGGTCCAATTGAGTGTATTGAGCTTCATTTGGTCTACTTTGGTCAATGGGTCCATTTTAGTCACTAGGATGTTGTAGATAACCAAAGGATGATGTAATGAGCCTATTTTGGTGCAAATTGAGTGGATTGAGCTTCATTTTGTCTTACTCTGGTCAATGGCTCCATTTTAGTCACTAGGAAGGTTTAGATAAACAAAGGATGATGTAATGAGCCTATTTTGGTCGTAATTGAGTGTATTGAGCTTCATTTGGTCTTACTTGGTCAAGGCTCCATTTTAGTCACTAGGATGTTGTAGATAACCAAAGGATGATGTAATGAGCCTATTTTGGTTGAGTGTATTGAGCTTCATTTGGTCTTACTTTGGTCAATGGGTCCATTTTAGTCACTAGGAAGGTTTAGATAAACAAAGGATAATGTAATAAGCCTATTTTGGTCCTAATTGAGTGTATTGAGCTTCATTTGTCTTACTTTAATCAATGGTTCCATTTTAGTCACTAGGATGTTGTAGATAACCAAAGGATGATGTAATGAGCCTATTTTGGTGCTAATTAAGTGTATTGAGCTTCATTTGGTCTTACTTTGGTCAATGGCTCCATTTTAGTCACTAGGAGTTGTAGATAACAAAAGGATGATGTAATGAGCCTATTTTGGTCCTAATTTGTATTGAGCTTTTGGTCTTACTTTGGTCAATGGTTTAGTCTAAAAAAGGATGATGTAATGAGCCGATTTGGTCCTAATTGAGTGTATTGAGCTTCATTTGGTCTTACTTTGGTCAATGGCTCCATTTTAGTCACTAGGATGTTGTAGATAACCAAAGGATGATATAATGAGCCTATTTTTGGTCCTAATTGAGTGTCTTGAGCTTCATTTGGTCTTACTTTGTCAATGGCTCCATTTTAGTCACTAGGATGTTGTAGATAACCAAAGATGTAATGAGCCTATTTTGGTGCTAATTGAGTGTATTGAGCTTCATTTGGTCTTACTCTGGTCAAAGGCTCCATTTTAGTCACTAGGAAGGTTTAGATAAACAAAGGATGATGTAATGTGCCTATTTTGGTCCTAATTGAGTGTATTGAGCTTCATTTGGTCTTACTTTGGTCAATGGGTCCATTTTAGTCACTAGGATGGTTTAGATAAACAAAGGATAATGTAATGAGCCTATTTTGGTCCTAATTGAGTGTATTGAGCTTCATTTGGTCTTACTTTAATCAATGGCTCCATTTTAGTCACTAGGATGTTGTAGATAACCAAAGGATGATGTAATGAGCCTATTTTGGTGCTAATTGAGTGTATTGAGCTTCATTTGGTCTTACTCTGGTCAAAGGCTCCATTTTAGTCACTAGGAAGGTTTAGATAAACAAAGGATGATGTAATGAGCCTTTTTGGTCCTAATTGAGTGTATTGAGCTTCATTTGGTCTTACTTTGGTCAATGGCTCCATTTTAGTCACTAGGATGGTAGATAACCAAAGGATGATGTAATGAGCCTATTTTGGTCCTAATTGAGTGTATTGAGCTTCATTTGGTCTTACTTTGGTCAATGGCTCCATTTTAGTCACTAGGATGTTGTAGATAACAAAGGATGATAGCCTATTTTTGGTCCTAATTGAGTGTATTGAGCTTCATTTGGTCTTACTTTGGTCAAAGGCTCCATTTTAGTCACTAGGAAGGTTTAGATAACAAAGGATGATGTAATGAGCCTATTTTGGTCCTAATTGAGTGTATTGAGCTTCATTTGGTCTTACTTTGGTCAATGGCTCCATTTTAGTCACTAGGAGGTTTAGATAAACAAAGGATGATGTAATGAGCCTATTTTGGTCTAATTGAGTGTATTGAGCTTCATTTGGTCTTACTTGGTCAAAGGTCCATTTTAGTCACTAGGAAGGTTTAGATAAACAAAGGATGATGTAATGTGCCTATTTTGGTCCTAATTGAGTGTATTGAGCTTCATTTGGTCTTACTTGGTCAATGGCTCCATTTTAGTCACTAGGAAGGTTTAGATAAACAAAGGATGATGTAATGAGCCTATTTGGTCCTAATTGAGTGTATATGAGCTTCATTTGGTCTTATCAATGGCTCCATTTTAGTCACTAGGATTAGATAACCAAGGATGATGTAATGAGCCTATTTTGGTCCTAATTGAGTGTATTGAGCTTCATTTGGTCTTACTTTGGTCAATGGCTCCATTTTAGTCACTAGGATGTTGTAGATAACCAAAGGATGATGTAATGAGCCTATTTTGGTCCTAATTGAGTGTATTGAGCTTCATTTGGTCTTACTCTGGTCAAGGCTCCATTTTAGTCACTAGGAAGGTTTAGATAAACAAAGGATGATGTAATGTGCCTATTTTGGTCCTAATTGAGTGTATTGAGCTTCATTTGGTCTTACTTTGGTCAATGGGTCCATTTTAGTCACTAGGATGGTTTTAGATAAACAAAGGATAATGTAATGAGCCTATTTTGGTCCTAATTGAGTGTATTGAGCTTCATTTGGTCTTACTTTCAATGGCTCCATTTTAGTCACTAGGATGTTGTAGATAACCAAAGGATGATGTAATGAGCCTATTTTGGTCCTAATTGAGTGTATTGAGCTTCATTTGTCTTACTTTGGTCAAAGGCTCCATTTTAGTCACTAGGAAGGTTTAGATAAACAAAGGATGATGTAATGAGCCTATTTTGGTCTAATTGAGTGTATTGAGCTTCATTTGGTCTTACTTTGGTCAATGGCTCATTTTAGTCACTAGGAAGGTTTAGATAAACAAAGGATGATGTAATGAGCCTATTTTGGTCTAATTGAGTGTATTGAGCTTCATTTGGTCTTACTTGGTCAATGGCTCCATTTTAGTCACTAGGATGTTGTAGATAACCAAAGGATGATGTAATGAGCCTATTTTGGTGCAAATTGAGTGTATTGAGCTTCATTTGTCTTACTCTGGTCAATGGCTCCATTTTAGTCACTAGGAAGGTTTAGATAAACAAAGGATGATGTAATGAGCCTATTTTGGTCGTAATTGAGTGTATTGAGCTTCATTTGGTCTTACTTTGGTCAATGGCTTTTTAGTCACTAGGAAGGTTTAGATAAAAAGGATGATGTAATGAGCCTATTTTGGTCTAATTGAGTGTATTGAGCTTCATTTGGTCTTACTTGGTCAATGGCTCCATTTTAGTCACTAGGAAGGTTTAGATAAACAAAGGATGATGTAATGTGCCTATTTTTGTCCTAATTGAGTGTATTGAGCTTCATTTGGTCTTACTTTGGTCAATGGGTCCATTTTAGTCACTAGGAAGTTTAGATAAACAAAGGATAATGTAATGAGCCTATTTTGGTCCTAATTGAGTGTATTGAGCTTCATTTGGTCTTACTTTAATCAATGGTTCCATTTTAGTCACTAGGATGTTGTAGATAACCAAAGATGATGTAATGAGCCTATTTTGGTGCTAATTGAGTGTATTGAGCTTCATTTGGTCTTACACTGGTCAAAGGCTCCATTTTAGTCACTAGGAAGTTTAGATAAACAAAGGATGATGTAATGAGCCTATTTTGGTCCAAATTGAGTGTATTGAGCTTCATTTGGTCTTACTTTGGTCAATGGGTCCATTTTAGTCACTAGGATGTTGTAGATAACAAAGGATGATGTAATGAGCCTATTTTGGTCAAATTGAGTGTATTGAGCTTCATTTGTCTTACTTGGTCAATGGCTCCATTTTAGTCACTAGGAAGGTTTAGATAAACAAAGGATGATGTAATGAGCCTATTTTGGTCGTAATTGAGTGTATTGAGCTTCATTTGGTCTTACTTGGTCAATGGCTCCATTTTAGTCACTAGGATGTTGTAGATAACCAAAGGATGATGTAATGAGCCTATTTTGGTGCAATTGAGTGTATTGAGCTTCATTTGTCTTACTTGGTCAATGGCTCCATTTTAGTCACTAGGAAGGTTTAGATAAACAAAGGATGATGTAATGAGCCTATTTTGGTCGTAATTGAGTGTATTGAGCTTCATTTGGTCTTACTTGGTCAAAGGCTCCATTTTAGTCACTAGGATGTTGTAGATAACCAAAGGATGATGTAATGAGCCTATTTTGGGCCTAATTGAGTGTATTGAGCTTCATTTGGTCTTACTTTGGTCAATGGGTCCATTTTAGTCACTAGGAGGTTTAGATAACAAAGGATGATGTAATGAGCCTATTTTGGTCCTAATTGAGTGTATTGAGCTTCATTTGGTCTTACTTTTCAATGGATTTTAGTCACTAGGATGTTGTAGATAACCAAAGGATGATGTAATGAGCCTATTTTGGTCTAATTAAGTGTATTGAGCTTCATTTGGTCTTACTTTGGTCAATGGCTCCATTTTAGTCACTAGGATGTTGTAGATAACAAAAGATGATGTAATGAGCCTATTTTGGTCCTAATTGAGTGTATTGAGCTTCATTTGGTCTTACTTTGGTCAATGGCTCCATTTTAGTCACTAGGAAGGTTTAGATAAACAAAGGATGATGTAATGAGCCTATTTGGTCCTAATTGAGTGTATTGAGCTTCATTTGGTCTTACTTTGGTCAATGGCTCCATTTTAGTCACTAGGATGTTGTAGATAACCAAAGGATGATGTAATGAGCCTATTTTGGTCCTAATTGAGTGTATTGAGCTTCATTTGGTCTTACTTTGGTCAATGGCTCCATTTTAGTCACTAGGATGTTGTAGATAACCAAAGGATGATATAATGAGCCTATTTTGGTCCTAATTGAGTGTATTGAGCTTCATTTGGTCTTACTCTGGTCAAAGGCTCCATTTTAGTCACTAGGAAGGTTTAGATAAAAAAGGATGATGTAATGTGCCTATTTTGGTCCTAATTGAGTGTATTGAGCTTCATTTGGTCTTACTTTGGTCAATGGGTCCATTTTAGTCACTAGGATGGTTTAGATAAACAAAGGATAATGTAATGAGCCTATTTTGGTCCTAATTGAGTGTATTGAGCTTCATTTGGTCTTACTTTAATCAATGGCTCCATTTTAGTCACTAGGATGTTGTAGATAACCAAAGGATGATGTAATGAGCCTATTTTGGTGCTAATTGAGTGTATTGAGCTTCATTTGGTCTTACTTTGGTCAATGGCTCCATTTTAGTCACTAGGAAGGTTTAGATAACAAAGGATGATGTAATGAGCCTATTTTGGTAAATTGAGTGTATTGAGCTTCATTTGTCTTACTTGGTCAATGGCTCCATTTTAGTCACTAGGAAGGTTTAGATAAACAAAGGATGATGTAATGAGCCTATTTTGGTCGTAATTGAGTGTATTGAGCTTCATTTTGTCTTACTCTGGTCAAAGGCTCCATTTTAGTCACTAGGATGTTGTAGATAACCAAAGGATGATGTAATGAGCCTATTTTGGTCCTAATTGAGTGTATTGAGCTTCATTTGGTCTTACTTTGGTCAATGGCTCCATTTTAGTCACTAGGAAGGTTTAGATAAACAAAGGATGATGTAATGAGCCTATTTTGGTCCTAATTGAGTGTATTGAGCTTCATTTGGTCTTACTTTCAATGGTTCCATTTTAGTCACTAGGATGTTGTAGATAACCAAAGGATGATGTAATGAGCCTATTTTGGTGCTAATTGAGTGTATTGAGCTTCATTTGGTCTTACTTTGGTCAATGGCTCCATTTTAGTCACTAGGATGTTGTAGATAACAAAAGGATGATGTAATGAGCCTATTTTGGTCCTAATTAAGTGTATTGAGCTTCATTTGGTCTTACTTTGGTCAATGGCTCCATTTTAGTCACTAGGAAGGTTTAGATAAACAAAGGATGATGTAATGAGCCTATTTTGGTCCTAATTGAGTGTATTGAGCTTCATTTGGTCTTACTTTGGTCAATGGCTCCATTTTAGTCACTAGGATGTTGTAGATAACCAAAGGATGATGTAATGAGCCTATTTTGGTCCTAATTGAGTGTATTGAGCTTCATTTGGTCTTACTTTGGTCAATGGCTCCATTTTAGTCACTAGGATGTTGTAGATAACCAAAGGATGATGTAATGAGCCTATTTTGGTGCTAATTGAGTGTATTGAGCTTCATTTGGTCTTACTCTGGTCAAAGGCTCCATTTTAGTCACTAGGAAGGTTTAGATAAACAAAGGATGATGTAATGTGCCTATTTTGGTCCTAATTGAGTGTATTGAGCTTCATTTGGTCTTACTTTGGTCAATGGGTCCATTTTAGTCACTAGGATGGTTTAGATAAACAAAGGATGTAATGAGCCTATTTTGGTCCTAATTGAGTGTATTGAGCTTCATTTGGTCTTACTTTGTCAATGGCTCATTTTAGTCACTAGGATGTTGTAGATAACCAAAGGATGATGTAATGAGCCTATTTTGGTGCTAATTGAGTGTATTGAGCTTCATTTGGTCTTACTTGGTCAAAGGCTCCATTTTAGTCACTAGGAAGGTTTAGATAAACAAAGGATGATGTAATGAGCCTATTTTGGTCCTAATTGAGTGTATTGAGCTTCATTTGGTCTTACTTTGGTCAATGGCTCCATTTTAGTCACTAGGATGTTGTAGATAACCAAAGGATGATGTAATGAGCCTATTTTGGTCCTAATTGAGTGTATTGAGCTTCATTTGGTCTTACTTTGGTCAATGGCTCCATTTTAGTCACTAGGATGTTGTAGATAACCAAAGGATGATGTAATGAGCCTATTTTGGTGCTAATTGAGTGTATTGAGCTTCATTTGGTCTTACTTGGTCAAAGGCTCCATTTTAGTCACTAGGAAGGTTTAGATAAACAAAGGATGATGTAATGTGCCTATTTTGGTCCTAATTGAGTGTATTGAGCTTCATTTGGTCTTACTTTGGTCAATGGGTCCATTTTAGTCACTAGGATGGTTTAGATAAACAAAGGATGTAATGAGCCTATTTTGGTCCTAATTGAGTGTATTGAGCTTCATTTGGTCTTACTTTTCAATGGCTCCATTTTAGTCACTAGGATGTTGTAGATAACCAAAGGATGATGTAATGAGCCTATTTTGGTGCTAATTGAGTGTATTGAGCTTCATTTGGTCTTACTCTGGTCAAAGGCTCCATTTTAGTCACTAGGAAGGTTTAGATAAACAAAGGATGATGTAATGAGCCTATTTTGGTCCTAATTGAGTGTATTGAGCTTCATTTGGTCTTACTTGGTCAATGGCTCCATTTTAGTCACTAGGAAGTTTAGATAAACAAAGGATGATGTAATGAGCCTATTTTGGTCCTAATTGAGTGTATTGAGCTTCATTTGGTCTTACTTTGGTCAATGGGTCCATTTTAGTCACTAGGATGTTGTAGATAACCAAAGGATGATGTAATGAGCCTATTTTGGTCCTAATTGAGTGTATTGAGCTTCATTTGGTCTTACTTTGGTCAAAGGCTCCATTTTAGTCACTAGGAAGGTTTAGATAAACAAAGGATGATGTAATGAGCCTATTTTGGTCAATTGAGTGTATTGAGCTTCATTTGGTCTTACTTTGGTCAATGGCTCATTTTAGTCACTAGGAAGGTTTAGATAAACAAAGGATGATGTAATGAGCCTATTTTGGTCTAATTGAGTGTATTGAGCTTCATTTGGTCTTACTGGTCAATGGCTCCATTTTAGTCACTAGGAAGGTTTAGATAAACAAAGGATGATGTAATGAGCCTATTTTGGTCCTAATTGAGTGTATTGAGCTTCATTTGGTCTTACTTTGGTCAATGGCTCCATTTTAGTCACTAGGAGTTGTAGATAACCAAAGGATGATGTAATGAGCCTATTTTGGTGCAAATTGAGTGTATTGAGCTTCATTTGTCTTACTTGGTCAAATGGCTCCATTTTAGTCACTAGGAAGGTTTAGATAAACAAAGGATGATGTAATGAGCCTATTTTGGTCCTAATTGAGTGTATTGAGCTTCATTTGGTCTTACTTTGGTCAATGGCTCATTTTAGTCACTAGGAAGGTTTAGATAAACAAAGGATGATGTAATGAGCCTATTTTGGTGCTAATTGAGTGTATTGAGCTTCATTTGGTCTTACTTGGTCAATGGCTCCATTTTAGTCACTAGGAAGGTTTAGATAACAAAGGATGATGTAATGTGCCTATTTTGGTCCTAATTGAGTGTATTGAGCTTCATTTGGTCTTACTTTGGTCAATGGGTCCATTTTAGTCACTAGGAAGGTTTAGATAAACAAAGGATAATGTAATGAGCCTATTTTGGTCCTAATTGAGTGTATTGAGCTTCATTTGGTCTTACTTTAATCAATGGTTCCATTTAGTCACTAGGATGTTGTAGATAACCAAACGATGATGTAATGAGCCTATTTTGGTGCTAATTGAGTGTCTTGAGCTTCATTTGGTCTTACACTGGACAAAGGCTCCATTTTAGTCACTAGGAACGTTTAGATAAACAAAGGATGATGTAATGAGCCTATTTTGGTCCAAATTGAGTGTATTGAGCTTCATTTGGTCTTACTTTGGTCAATGGGTCCATTTTAGTCACTAGGATGTTGTAGATAACCAAAGGATGATGTAATGAGCCTATTTTGGTGCAAATTGAGTGTATTGAGCTTCATTTTGTCTTACTCTGGTCAATGGCTCCATTTTAGTCACTAGGAAGGTTTAGATAAACAAAGGATGATGTAATGAGCCTATTTTGGTCGTAATTGAGTGTATTGAGCTTCATTTGGTCTTACTCTGGTCAAAGGCTCCATTTTAGTCACTAGGATGTTGTAGATAACCAAAGGATGATGTAATGAGCCTATTTTGGTCCTAATTGAGTGTATTGAGCTTCATTTGGTCTTACTTTGGTCAATGGTCCATTTTAGTCACTAGGAAGGTTTAGATAAAAAGGATAATGTAATAAGCCTATTTTGGTCCTAATTGAGTGTATTGAGCTTCATTTGGTCTTACTTTAATCAATGGTCCATTTTAGTCACTAGGATGTTGTAGATAACCAAAGGATGATGTAATGAGCCTATTTTGGTGCTAATTAAGTGTATTGACCTTCATTTGGTCTTACTTTGGTCAATGGCTCCATTTTAGTCACTAGGATGTTGTAGATAACAAAAGGATGATGTAATGAGCCTATTTTGGTCCTAATTGAGTGTATTGAGCTTCATTTGGTCTTACTTTGGTCAATGGCTCCATTTTAGTCACTAGGAAGGTTTAGATAAACAAAGGATGATGTAATGAGCCTATTTTGGTGCTAATTGAGTGTATTGAGCTTCATTTGGTCTTACTCTGGTCAAAGGCTCCATTTTAGTCACTAGGAAGGTTTAGATAAACAAAGGATGATGTAATGTGCCTATTTTGTCCTAATTGAGTGTATTGAGCTTCATTTGGTCTTACTTTGGTCAATGGGTCCATTTTAGTCACTAGGAAGGTTTAGATAAACAAAGGATAATGTAATGAGCCTATTTTGGTCCTAATTGAGTGTATTGAGCTTCATTTGGTCTTACTTTAATCAATGGTTCCATTTTAGTCACTAGGATGTTGTAGATAACCAAACGATGATGTAATGAGCCTATTTGGTGCTAATTGAGTGTCTTGAGCTTCATTTGGTCTTACACTGGACAAAGGCTCCATTTTAGTCACTAGGAACGTTTAGATAACAAAGGATGATGTAATGAGCCTATTTTGGTCCAAATTGAGTGTATTGAGCTTCATTTGGTCTTACTTTGGTCAATGGGTCCATTTTAGTCACTAGGATGTTGTAGATAACCAAAGGATGATGTAATGAGCCTATTTTGGTGCAAATTGAGTGTATTGAGCTTCATTTTGTCTTACTCTGGTCAATGGCTCCATTTTAGTCACTAGGAAGGTTTAGATAAACAAAGGATGATGTAATGAGCCTATTTGGTCTAATTGAGTGTATTGAGCTTCATTTGGTCTTACTCTGGTCAAAGGCTCCATTTTAGTCACTAGGATGTTGTAGATAACCAAAGGATGATGTAATGAGCCTATTTTGGTCCTAATTGAGTGTATTGAGCTTCATTTGGTCTTACTTTGGTCAATGGGTCCATTTTAGTCACTAGGAAGGTTTAGATAAACAAAGGATATGTAATGAGCCTATTTTGGTCCTAATTGAGTGTTTGAGCTTCATTTGGTCTTACTTTGTCAATGGTTCCATTTTAGTCACTAGGATGTTGTAGATAACCAAAGGATGATGTAA
>RYYW01000434.1:0-14530 GCA_013621005.1 Aeschynomene evenia | reverse complement strand
GGAGCCATTGACCAGTAAGACAAATGAAGTAGCACCAAAATTGGTCATTACATCATCCATCTAAACATCCTAGTGACTTGACCAAAGTAAGACCAAATGAAGCTCAATAAACTCAATTAGGACCAAAATAGGCTCATTACATCATCCTTGTTTATCTAAACCTTCCTAGTGACTAAAATGGAGCCATTGACCAAAGTAAGACCAAATGAAGCTCAATACACTCAATTAGGACCAAAATAGGCTCATTACATCATCCTTTGGTTATCTAAAACATCCTAGTGACTAAAATGAGCCATTGACCAAAGTAAGACAAATGAAGCTTAATAAACTCAATTAGGACCAAATAGGCACATTACATCATCCTTTGTTTATCTAAACCTTCCTAGTGACTAAAATGGAGCCATTGACCAAAGTAAGACCAAATGAAGCTCAATACACTTTTAGGACCAAAATAGGCTCATTACATCATCCTTTGTTATCTAAATTCCTAGTGACTAAAATGGAGCCATTGACCAAAGTAAGACCAAATAAGCTCAATAACTCAATTAGGACCAAAATAGGCTCATTACATCATCCTTTGTTTATCTAAACCTTCCTAGTGACTAAAATGGAGCCATTGACCAAAGTAAGACCAAATGAAGCTCAATACACTCAATTAGACCAAATAGGCTCATTACATCATCCTTTGGTTATCTACAACATCCTAGTGACTAAAATGGAGCCATTGACCAAAGTAAGACCAAATGAAGCTCAATACACTCAATTAGGACCAAAATAGGCTCATTACATCATCCTTTGGTTATCTAAACCTCCTAGTGACTAAAATGGAGCCATTGACCAAAGTAAGACCAAATGAAGCTCAATACACTCAATTAGGACCAAAATAGGCTCATTACATCATCCTTTGTTATCTAAATCCTAGTGACTAAAATGGAGCCATTGACCAAAGTAAGACCAATGAAGCTTAATAAACTCAATTAGGACCAAAATAGGCACATTACATCCTTTGTTTATCTAAACCTTCCTAGTGACTAAAATGGAGCCATTGACCAAGTAAGACCAAATGAAGCTCAATACACTTAATTAGACCAAAATAGGCTCATTACATCATCCTTTGGTTATCTAAACATCCTAGTGACTAAAATGGAGCCATTGACCAAAGTAAGACCAAATGAAGCTCAATAAACTCAATTAGGACCAAAATAGGCTCATTACATCATCCTTTGTTTATCTAAACCTTCCTAGACTAAAATGGAGCCATTGACCCAGACCAAATGAAGCTCAATACACTCAATTAGGACCAAAATAGGCTCATTACATCATCCTTTGGTTATCTACAACATCCTAGTGACTAAAATGGAGCCATTGACCAAAGTAAGACCAAATGAAGCTCAATACACTCAATTAGGACCAAAATAGGCTCATTACATCATCCTTTGTTTATCTAAACCTTCCTAGTGACTAAAATGGAGCCATTGACCAAAGTAAGACCAAATGAAGCTCAATAACTCAATTAGGACCAAAATAGGCTCATTACATCATCCTTTGGTTATCTAAATCATCCTAGTGACTAAAATGGAGCCATTGACCAAAGTAAGACCAAATAAAGCTCAATAACTCAATTAGGACCAAAATAGGCTCATTACATCATCCTTGTTTATCTAAACCTTCCTAGTGACTAAAATGGAGCCATTGACCAAAGTAAGACCAAATGAAGCTCAATACACTCAATTAGCACCAAAATAGGCTCATTACATCATCCTTTGGTTATCTACAACATCCTAGTGACTAAAATGGAGCCATTGACCAAAGTAAGACCAAATGAAGCTCAATACACTCAATTAGGACCAAAATAGGCTCATTACATCATCCTTTGGTTATCAACAACATCCTAGTGACTAAAATGGAGCCATTGACCAAAGTAAGACCAAATGAAGCTTAATAAACTCAATTAGGACCAAAATAGGCACATTACATCATCCTTTGTTTATCTAAACCTTCCTAGTGACTAAAATGGAGCCATTGACCAAAGTAAGACCAAATGAAGCTCAATACACTCAATTAGGACCAAAATAGGCTCATTACATCATCCTTTGGTTATCTAAACATCCTAGTGACTAAAATGGAGCCATTGACCAAAGTAAGACCAAATGAAGCTCAATAAACTCAATTAGGACCAAAATAGGCTCATTACATCATCCTTTGTTTATCTAAACCTTCCTAGTGACTAAAATGGAGCCATTGACCAAAGTAAGACCAAATGAAGCTCAATACACTCAATTAGGACCAAAATAGGCTCATTACATCATCCTTTGTTTATCTAAACCTTCCTAGTGACTAAAATGGAGCCATTGACCAAGTAAGACAAAATGAAGCTCAATACACTCAATTAGCACCAAAATTGGCTCATTACATCATCCTTTGGTTATCTACAACATCCTAGTGACTAAAATGGAGCCATTGACCAAAGTAAGACCAAATGAAGCTCAATAAACTCAATTAGGACCAAAATAGGCTCATTGCATCATCCTTTGTTTATCTAAACCTTCCTAGTGACTAAAATGGAGCCATTGACCAAAGTAAGACCAAATGAAGCTCAATACACTCAATTAGGACCAAAATAGGCTAATTACATCATCCTTTGGTTATCAACAACATCCTAGTGACTAAAATGGAGCCATTGACCAAAGTAAGACCAAATGAAGCTCAATAAACTCAATTAGGACCAAAATAGGCACATTACATCATCCTTTGTTTATCTAAACCTTCCTAGTGACTAAAATGGAGCCATTGACCAAAGTAAGACCAAATGAAGCTCAATACACTCAATTAGGACCAAAATAGGCTCATTACATCATCCTTTGGTTATCTAAACATCCTAGTGACTAAAATGGAGCCATTGACCAAAGTAAGACCAAATAAAGCTCAATAAACTCAATTAGGACCAAAATAGGCTCATTACATCATCCTTTGTTTATCTAAACCTTCCTAGTGACTAAAATGGAGCCATTGACCAAAGTAAGACCAAATGAAGCTCAATACACTCAATTAGGACCAAAATAGGCTCATTACATCATCCTTTGGTTATCTACAACATCCTAGTGACTAAAATGGAGCCATTGACCAAAGTAAGACCAAATGAAGCTCAATACACTCAATTAGGACCAAAATAGGCTCATTACATCATCCTTTTTATCTAAACATTCCTAGTGACTAAAATGGAGCCATTGACCAAAGTAAGACCAAATGAAGCTCAATACACTCAATTAGGACCAAAATAGGCTCATTACATCATCCTTTGTTATCTAAACCTTCCTAGTGACTAAAATGGAGCCATTGACCAAAGTAAGACCAAATGAAGCTCAATACACTCAATTAGGACCAAAATAGGCATTACATCATCCTTTGGTTATCTAACATCCTAGTGACTAAAATGGAGCCATTGACCAAGTAAGACCAAATGAAGCTCAATACACTCAATTAGGACCAAAATAGGCTCATTACATCATCCTTTGTTTATCTAAACCTTCCTAGTGACTAAAATGGAGCCATTGACCAAGTAAGACCAAATGAAGCTCACTCAATTAGGACCAAAATAGGCTCATTACATCATCCTTTGTTTATCTAAACCTTCCTAGTGACTAAAATGGAGCCATTGACCAAAGTAAGACCAAATGAAGCTCAATACACTCAATTAGGACCAAAATAGGCTCATTACATCATCCTTTGGTTATCTACAACATCCTAGTGACTAAAATGGAGCCATTGACCAAAGTAAGACCAAATGAAGCTCAATACACTCAATTAGGACCAAAATAGGCTCATTACATCATCCTTTGTTATCTAAACCTTCCTAGTGACTAAAATGGAGCCATTGACCAAAGTAAGACAAAATGAAGCTCAATACACTCAATTAGGACCAAAATAGGCTCATTACATCATCCTTTGTTATCTACAACATCCTAGTGACTAAAATGGAGCCATTGACCAAAGTAAGACCAAATGAAGCTCAATAAACTCAATTAGGACCAAAATAGGCTCATTACATCATCCTTTGTTTATCTAAACCTTCCTAGTGACTAAAATGGAGCCATTGACCAAAGTAACCAAATGAAGCTCAATACACTCAATTAGGACCAAAATAGGCTCATTACATCATCCTTTGGTTTATCTAAACATCCTAGTGACTAAAATGGAGCCATTGACCAAAGTAAGACCAAATGAAGCTCAATACACTCAATTAGGACCAAAATAGGCTCATTACATCATCCTTTGTTTATCTAAACCTTCCTAGTGACTAAAATGGAGCCATTGACCAAAGTAAGACCAAATAAAGCTCAATAAACTCAATTAGCACCAAAATAGGCTCATTACATCATCCTTTGGTTATCTACAACATCCTAGTGACTAAAATGGAGCCATTGACCAAAGTAAGACCAAATGAAGCTCAATACACTCAATTAGGACCAAAATAGGCTAATTACATCATCCTTTGGTTATCAACAACATCCTAGTGACTAAAATGGAGCCATTGACCAAAGTAAGACCAAATGAAGCTCAATAAACTCAATTAGGACCAAAATAGGCTCATTACATCATCCTTTGTTTATCTAAACCTTCCTAGTGACTAAAATGGAGCCATTGACCAAAGTAAGACCAAATGAAGCTCAATACACTCAATTAGGACCAAAATAGGCTCATTACATCATCCTTTGGTTATCTAAACATCCTAGTGACTAAAATGGAGCCATTGACCAAAGTAAGACCAAATGAAGCTCAATACACTCAATTAGGACCAAAATAGGCTCATTACATCATCCTTTGTTTATCTAAACCTTCCTAGTGACTAAAATGGAGCCATTGACCAAGTAAGACCAAATGAAGCTCAATACACTCAATTAGGACCAAAATAGGCTCATTACATCATCCTTTGTTATCTAAAACATCCTAGTGACTAAAATGGAGCCATTGACCAAAGTAAGACCAAATGAAGCTCAATACACTCAATTAGGACCAAATAGGCTCATTACATCATCCTTTGTTTATCTAAACCTTCCTAGTGACTAAAAAGCCATTGACCAAAGTAAGACCAAATGAAGCTCAATACACTCAATTAGGACCAAAATAGGCTCATTACATCATCCTTTGGTTATCTACAACATCCTAGTGACTAAAATGGAGCCATTGACCAAAGTAAGACCAAATGAAGCTCAATACACTCAATTAGGACCAAAATAGGCTCATTACATCATCCTTTGTTTATCTAACCTTCCTAGTGACTAAAATGGAGCCATTGACCAAAGTAAGACCAAATGACTCAATACACTCAATTAGGACCAAAATAGGCTCATTANACTAAAATGGAGTCATTGATCAAAGTAAGACCAAATGAAGCTCAATACACTCAATTAGGACCAAAATAGCCTCATTACATCATCCTTTGGTTATCTACAACATCCTAGTGACTAAAATGGAGTCATTGACCAAAGTAAGACCAAATGAAGCTCAATACACTCAATTAGGACCAAAATAGGCTCATTACATCATCCTTTGGTTATCTAAACCTTCCTAATGACTAAAATGTCATTGACAAAACTAAGACCTAATGAAGCCCAATACCCTCAATTTAGACAAAAATAGGCTCATTACATCATCCTTTGGTTATCTAAACCTTCCTAATGACTAAAATGGAGTCATTGATCAAAGTAAGACCAAATGAAGCTCAATACACTCAATTAGGACCAAAATAGCCTCATTACATCATCCTTTGGTTATCTACAACATCCTAGTGACTAAAATGGAGTCATTGACCAAAGTGAAGCTCAATACACTCAATTAGGACCAAAATAGGCTCATTACATCATCCTTTGGTTATCTAAACCTTCCTAATGACTAAAATGGAGTCATTGATCAAAGTAAGACCAAATGAAGCTCAATACACTCAATTAGGACCAAAATAGCCTCATTACATCATCCTTTGGTTATCTACAACATCCTAGTGACTAAAATGGAGTCATTGACCAAAGTAAGACCAAATGAAGCTCAATACACTCAATTAGGACCAAAATAGGCTCATTACATCATCCTTTGGTTATCTAAACCTTCCTAATGACTAAAATGGAGTCATTGATCAAAGTAAGACCAATGAAGCTCAATACACTCAATTAGGACCAAAATAGCCTCATTACATCATCCTTTGGTTATCTACAACATCCTAGTGACTAAAAGGGAGTCATTGACCAAAGTAAGACCAAATGAAGCTCAATACTCAATTAGGACCAAAATAGGCTCATTACATCCCTTTGGTTATCTAAACCTTCCTAATGACTAAAATGGAGTCATTGATCAAAGTAAGACAAATGAAGCTCAATACACTCAATTAGGACCAAAATAGCCTCATTACATCATCCTTTGGTTATCTACAACATCCTAGTGACTAAAAAGTCATTGATAAGACCAAATGAAGCTCAATACTCAATTAGGACCAAAAATAGGCTCATTACATCATCCTTTGGTTATCTAAACCTTCCTAATGACTAAAATGGAGTCATTGATCAAAGTAAGACCAAATGAAGCAATACACTCAATTAGGACCAAAATAGCCTCATTACATCATCCTTTGGTTATCTACAACTTCCTAGTGACTAAAATGGAGTCATTGACCAAAGTAAGACCAAATGAAGCTCAATACACTCAATTAGGACCAAAATAGGCTCATTACATCATCCTTTGGTTATCTAAACCTTCCTAATGACTAAAATGGAGTCATTGATCAAAGTAAGACCAAATGAAGCTCAATACACTCAATTAGGACCAAAATAGGCTCATTACATCATCCTTTGGTTATCTAAACATCCTAGTGACTAAAAGTCATTGACCAAAGTAAGACCAAATGAAGCTCAATACACTCAATTAGGACCAAAATAGGCTCATTACATCATCCTTTGGTTATCTAAACCTTCCTAATGACTAAAATGGAGTCATTGATCAAAGTAAGACCAAATGAAGCTCAATACACTCAATTAGGACCAAAATAGCCTTATTACATCATCCTTTGGTTATCTACAACATCCTAGTGACTAAAATGGAGTCATTGACCAAAGTAAGACCAAATGAAGCTCAATACACTCAATTAGGACCAAAATAGGCTCATTACATCATCCTTTGGTTATCTAAACCTTCCTAAGACTAAAATGGTGTCATTGACCAAACTAAGACCTAATGAAGCCCAAGACACTCAATTAGGCTCAAAATAGGCTCATTACATCATCCTTTGGTTATCTAAACCTTCCTAATGACTAAAATGGAGTCATTGATCAAAGTAAGACCAAATGAAGCTCAATACACTCAATTAGGACCAAAATAGCCTCATTACATCATCCTTTGGTTATCTACAACATCCTAGTGACTAAAATGGTCATTGATCAAAGTAAGACCAAATGAAGCTCAATACACTCAATTAGGACCAAAATAGGCTCATTACATCATCCTTTGGTTATCTAAACCTTCCTAATGACTAAAATGGTGTCATTGACAAAACTAAGACCTAATGAAGCCAATACTCAATTTAGACAAAAATAGGCTCATTACATCATCCTTTGGTTATCTAAACCTTCCTAATGACTAAAATGGAGTCATTGATCAAAGTAAGACCAAATGAAGCTCAATACACTCAATTAGGACCAAAATAGCCTCATTACATCATCCTTTGGTTATCTACAACATCCTAGTGACTAAAAGGGAGTCATTGACCAAAGTAAGACCAAATGAAGCTCAATACACTCAATTAGGACCAAAATAGGCTCATTACATCATCCTTTGGTTATCTAAACCTTCCTAATGACTAAAATGGAGTCATTGATCAAAGTAAGACCAAATGAAGCTCAATACACTCAATTAGGACCAAAATAGCCTCATTACATCATCCTTTGGTTATCTACAATCCTAGTGACTAAAAGGAGTCATTGACCAAAGTAAGACCAAATGAAGCTCAATACACTCAATTAGGACCAAAATAGGTCATTACATCATCCTTTGGTTATCTAGGACTAAAATGGTGTCATTGACCAAACTAAGACCTAATGAAGCCCAATACACTCAATTAGCTCAAAATAGGCTCATTACATCATCCTTTGGTTATCTAAACCTTCCTAATGACTAAAATGGAGTCATTGATCAAAGTAAGACCAAATGAAGCTCAATACACTCAATTAGGACCAAAATAGCTCATTACATCATCCTTTGGTTATCTAAACCTTCCTAGTGACTAACCAAAGGACCAAATGAAGCGGACGGCTCATTACATCATCCTTTGGTTATCTAAGTGACTAAAATGCCAAAGAGCTCAATACACTCAATTAGGACCAAAATAGGCTCATTACATCATCCTTTGGTTATCTATTCCTAGTGACTAAAATGGAGTCATTGACCAAAGTAAGACCAAATGAAGCTCAATACACTCAATTAGGACCAACTCATTACATCATCCTTTGGTTATCTAAACATCCTAGTGACTAAAATGGAGTCATTGACAAAGTAAGACCAAATGAAGCTCAATACACTCAATTAGGACCAAAATAGGCTCATTACATCATCCTTTGGTTATCTAAACCTTCCTAATGACTAAAATGGTGTCATTGACAAAACTAAGACCTAATGAAGCCAATACACTCAATTAGTAGGCTCATTACATCATCCTTTGGTTATCTAAACCTTCCTAATGACTAAAATGGAGTCATTGATCAAAGTAAGACCAAATGAAGCTCAATACACTCAATTAGGACCAAAATAGCCTCATTACATCATCCTTTGGTTATCTACAACATCCTAGTGACTAAAATGGAGTCATTGACAAAGTAAGACCAAATGAAGCTCAATACACTCAATTAGGACCAAAATAGGCTCATTACATCATCCTTTGGTTATCTAAACCTTCCTAATGACTAAAATGGAGTCATTGATCAAAGTAAGACCAAATGAAGCTCAATACACTCAATTAGGACCAAAATAGCCTCATTACATCATCCTTTGGTTATCTACAACATCCTAGTGACTAAAATGGAGTCATTGACCAAAGTAAGACCAAATGAAGCTCAATACACTCAATTAGGACCAAAATAGGCTCATTACATCATCCTTTGGTTATCTAAACCTTCCTAATGACTAAAATGGAGTCATTGAAAAGTAAGACCAAATGAAGCTCAATACACTCAATTAGGACCAAAATAGATTACATCATCCTTTGGTTATCTAGTGACTAAAACATTGACCAAAGTAAGACCAAATGAAGCTCAATACATCAATTAGGACTAGGCTCATTACATCATCCTTTGGTTAAAACCTTCCTAATGACTAAAATGGAGTCATTGATCAAAGTAAGACCAAATGAATACACTCAATTAGGACCAAAAGATTACATCATCCTTTGGTTATCTACAACTTCCTAGTGACTAAAATGGAGTCATTGACAAAGTAAGACCAAATGAAGCTCAATACACTCAATTAGGACCAAAATAGGCTCATTACATCATGCTTTGGTTATCTAAACCTTCCTAATGCTTAAAATGGAGTCATTGATCAAAGTAAGACCAAATGAAGCTCAATACACTCAATTAGGACCAAAATAGGCTCATTACATCATCCTTTGGTTATCTACAACATCCTAGTGACTAAAAGGGAGTCATTGACCAAAGTAAGACCAAATGAAGCTCAATACACTTAATTAGGACCAAAATAGGCTCATTACATCATCCTTTGGTTATCTAAACCTTCCTAATGACTAAAATGGAGTCATTGATCAAAGTAAGACCAAATGAAGCTCAATACACTCAATTAGGACCAAAATAGCCTTATTACATCATCCTTTGGTTATCTACAACATCCTAGTGACTAAAATGGAGTCATTGACCAAAGTAAGACCAAATGAAGCTCAATACACTCAATTAGGACCAAAATAGGCTCATTACATCATCCTTTGGTTATCTAAACCTTCCTAAGGACTAAAATGGTGTCATTGACCAAACTAAGACCTAATGAAGCCCAACACTCAATTAGCTCAAAATAGGCTCATTACATCATCCTTTGGTTATCTAAACCTTCCTAATGACTAAAATGGAGTCATTGATCAAAGTAAGACCAAATGAAGCTCAATACACTCAATTAGGACCAAAATAGCCTCATTACATCATCCTTTGGTTATCTACAACATCCTAGTGACTAAAATGTAGTCATTGACAAAGTAAGACCAAATGAAGCTCAATACACTCAATTAGGACCAAAATAGGCTCATTACATCATCCTTTGGTTATCTAAACCTTCCTAATGACTAAAATGGTGTCATTGACAAACTAAGACCTAATGAAGCCCAATACCCTCAATTAGACAAAAAATAGGCTCATTACATCATCCTTTGGTTATCTAAACCTTCCTAATGACTAAAATGGAGTCATTGATCAAAGTAAGACCAAATGAAGCTCAATACACTCAATTAGGACCAAAATAGCCTCATTACATCATCCTTTGGTTATCTACAACATCCTAGTGACTAAAATGGAGTCATTGACCAAAGTAAGACCAAATGAAGCTCAATACACTCAATTAGGACCAAAATAGGCTCATTACATCATCCTTTGGTTATCTAAACCTTCCTAATGACTAAAATGGAGTCATTGATCAAAGTAAGACCAAATGAAGCTCAATACACTCAATTAGGACCAAAATAGCCTCATTACATCATCCTTTGGTTATCTACAACATCCTAGTGACTAAAAGGGAGTCATTGACCAAAGTAAGACCAAATGAAGCTCAATACACTCAATTACAAAAATAGGCTCATTACATCATCCTTTGGTTATCTAAACATCCTAGTGACTAAAAGGAGTCATTGACCAAAGTAAGACCAAATGAAGCTCAATACACTCAATTAGGACCAAAATAGGCTCATTACATCATCCTTTGGTTATCTAAACCTTCCTAATGACTAAAATGGAGTCATTGATCAAAGTAAGACCAAATGAAGCTCAATACACTCAATTAGGACCAAAATAGCCTCATTACATCATCCTTTGGTTATCTACAACATCCTAGTGACTAAAATGGAGTCATTGACCAAAGTAAGACCAAATGAAGCTCAATACACTCAATTAGGACCAAAATAGGCTCATTACATCATCCTTTGGTTATCTAAACCTTCCTAAGACTAAAATGGTGTCATTGACCAAACTAAGACCAATGAAGCCCAATACACTCAATTAGGCCAAAATAGGCTCATTACATCATCCTTTGGTTATCTAAACCTTCCTAATGACTAAAATGGAGTCATTGATCAAAGTAAGACCAAATGAAGCTCAATACACTCAATTAGGACCAAAATAGCCTCATTACATCATCCTTTGGTTATCTACAACATCCTAGTGACTAAAAAGTCATTGACAAAGTAAGACCAAATGAAGCTCAATACACTCAATTAGGACCAAAATAGGCTCATTACATCATCCTTTGGTTATCTAAACCTTCCTAATGACTAAAATGGTGTCATTGACAAAACTAAGACCTAATGAAGCCAATACACTCAATTAGACAAAATAGGCTCATTACATCATCCTTTGGTTATCTAAACCTTCCTAATGACTAAAATGGAGTCATTGATCAAAGTAAGACCAAATGAAGCTCAATACACTCAATTAGGACCAAAATAGCCTCATTACATCATCCTTTGGTTATCTACAACATCCTAGTGACTAAAAGGGAGTCATTGACCAAAGTAAGACCAAATGAAGCTCAATACACTCAATTAGGACCAAAATAGGCTCATTACATCATCCTTTGGTTATCTAAACCTTCCTAATGACTAAAATGGAGTCATTGATCAAAGTAAGACCAAATGAAGCTCAATACACTCAATTAGGACCAAAATAGCCTCATTACATCATCCTTTGGTTATCTACAACATCCTAGTGACTAAAAGGAGTCATTGACCAAAGTAAGACCAAATGAAGCTCAATACACTCAATTAGGACCAAAATAGGCTCATTACATCATCCTTTGGTTATCTAGTGACTAAAGGAGTCATTGACCAAAGTAAGACCAAATGAAGCTCAATACACTCAATTAGGACCAAAATAGGCTCATTACATCATCCTTTGGTTATCTAAACCTTCCTAATGACTAAAATGGAGTCATTGATCAAAGTAAGACCAAATGAAGCTCAATACACTCAATTAGGACCAAAATAGCATTACATCATCCTTTGGTTATCTAGTGACTAAAATGGAGTCATTGACCAAAGTAAGACCAAATGAAGCTCAATACACTCAATTAGGACCAAAATAGGCTCATTACATCATCCTTTGGTTATCTTCCTAGTGACTAAAAGTCATTGACCAAAGTAAGACCAAATGAAGCTCAATACACTCAATTAGGACCAAAATAGGCTCATTACATCATCCTTTGGTTATCTAAACCTTCCTAATGACTAAAATGGAGTCATTGATCAAAGTAAGACCAAATGAAGCTCAATACACTCAATTAGGACCAAAATAGCCTCATTACATCATCCTTTGGTTATCTACAACATCCTAGTGACTAAAAGGAGTCATTGACCAAAGTAAGACCAAATGAAGCTCAATACACTCAATTAGGACCAAAATAGCTCATTACATCATCCTTTGGTTATCTAAGGACTAAAATGGTGTCATTGACCAAACTAAGACCTAATGAAGCCTCAATTACCAAAATAGGCTCATTACATCATCCTTGGTTATCTAAACCTTCCTAATGACTAAAATGGAGTCATTGATCAAAGTAAGACCAAATGAAGCTCAATACACTCAATTAGGACCAAAATAGCCTCATTACATCATCCTTTGGTTATCTACAACATCCTAGTGACTAAAATGGAGTCATTGACAAAGTAAGACCAAATGAAGCTCAATACACTCAATTAGGACCAAAATAGGCTCATTACATCATCCTTTGGTTATCTAAACCTTCCTAATGACTAAAATGGTGTCATTGACAAACTAAGACCTAATGAAGCCCAATACACTCAATTAGACAAAAATAGGCTCATTACATCATCCTTTGGTTATCTAAACCTTCCTAATGACTAAAATGGAGTCATTGATCAAAGTAAGACCAAATGAAGCTCAATACACTCAATTAGGACCAAATAGCCTCATTACATCATCCTTTGGTTATCTAACCCTAGTGACTAAAAGGAGTCATTGACCAAAGTAAGACCAAATGAAGCTCAATACACTCAATTAGGACCAAAATAGGCTCATTACATCATCCTTTGGTTATCTAAACCTTCCTAATGACTAAAATGGAGTCATTGATCAAAGTAAGACCAAATGAAGCAATACACTGACTAAAATGGAGTCATTGACCAAAGTAAGACCAAATGAAGCTCAATACACTCAATTAGGACCAAAATAGCTCATTACATCATCCTTGGTTATCTAAACCTTCCTAATGACTAAAATGGAGTCATTGATCAAAGTAAGACCAAATGAAGCAAAATACACTCAATTAGACCCAAAATAGCCTATTACATCATCCTTTGGTTATCTACAACTTCCTAGTGACTAAAATGAGTCATTGACCAAAGTAAGACCAAATGAAGCTCAATACACTCAATTAGGACCAAAATAGGCTCATTACATCATCCTTTGTTATCTAAACCTTCCTAATGACTAAAATGAGTCATTGATCAAAGTAAGACCAAATGAAGCTCAATACACTCAATTAGGACCAAAATAGCCTCATTACATCATCCTTTGGTTATCTACAACATCCTAGTGACTAAAAGGAGTCATTGACCAAAGTAAGACCAAATGAAGCTCAATACACTCAATTAGACCAAAATAGGCTCATTACATCATCCTTTGGTTATCTAAACCTTCCTAATGACTAAAATGAGTCATTGATCAAAGTAAGACCAAATGAAAATACACTCAATTAGGACCAAATAGGCTCATTACATCATCCTTTGTTATCTAAACCTTCCTAGTGACTAAAATGGAGTCATTGACCAAAGTAAGACCAAATGAAGCTCAATACACTCAATTAGACCAAAATAGCTCATTACATCATTTGTTATCTAAACCTTCCTAATGCTTAAAATGGAGTCATTGATCAAAGTAAGACAAATGAAGCCAAACACTCAATTAGACCAAAATAGCTCATTACATCATCCTTTGTTATCTACAACATCCTAGTGACTAAAAGGAGTCATTGACCAAAGTAAGACCAAATGAAGCTCAATACACTCAATTAGGACCAAAATAGGCTCATTACATCATCCTTTTATCTAAACTTCCTAAGACTAAAATGGATCATTGATCAAAGTAAGACCAAATGAAGCTCAATACACTCAATTAGGACCAAAATAGCCATTACATCATCCTTTGGTTATCTACAACATCCTAGTGACTAAAAGGAGTCATTGACCAAAGTAAGACCAAATGAAGCTCAATACACTCAATTAGGACCAAAATAGGCTCATTACATCATCCTTGGTTATCTAAAC
>RYYW01000431.1:0-11972 GCA_013621005.1 Aeschynomene evenia | reverse complement strand
CATTTTAGTCACAGTGTATTGAGCTTCATTTCGTCTTACTCTGGTCAATGGCTCCATTTTAGTCACTAGGATGTTGTAGATAACCAAAGGATGATGTAATGAGCCTCTTTTGATCCTAATTGATTGTATTGAGCTTCATTTCGTCTTACTTTGGTCAATGGCTCCATTTTAGTCACAGTGTATTGAGCTTCATTTCGTCTTACTCTGGTCAATGGCTCCATTTTAGTCACTAGGATGTTGTAGACAACCAAAGGATGATGTAATGAGCCTCTTTTGATCCTAATTGATTGTATTTAGCTTCATTTCGTCTTACTTTGGTCAATGGCTCCATTTTAGTCACTAGGATGTTGTAGATAACCAAAGGATGATGTAATGAGCCTATTTTGGTCCTAATTGAGTTTATTGAGCTTCATTAGGTCTTACGTTGATCAATTCATCCATTTTAGTCACTAGGATGTTGTAGTAACCAAAGGATGGTGTAATGAGCCTATTTTGGTCCTAATTGAGTGTATTGAGCTTCATTTGTCTTACTTTGGTGAATTCATCCATTTTAGTCTCTAGAAAGGTGTAGGTAACCAAAGGATGACGTAATGAGCCTATTTTAGTCCTAATTGAGTGTATTGAGCTTCATTTCGTCTTACTTTGGTCATGGCTCCATTTTAGTCACTAGGATGTTGAAGATAACCAAAGGATGATGTAATAAGCCTATTTTAGTCCTAATTGAGTGTATTGAGCTTCATTTGGTCTTACTTTGTCAATTCATCCATTTTAGTCATTGGGATGTTGTAGATAACCAAAGGATTATGTAATGAGCCTATTTTGGTCCTAATTGAGTGTATTGAGCTTCATTTCGTCTTACTTTGGTCAATGGCTCCATTTTAGTTACTAGGATGTTGAAGATAACCAAAGGATGATGTAATAGCCTATTTTAGTCCTAATTGAGTATTGAGCTTCATTTGGTCTTACTTTGATCAATTCATCCATTTTAGTCATTGGGATGTCATAGATAACCAAAGGATGATGTAATGAGCCTATTTTGGTCCTAATTGAGTGTATTGAGCTTCATTTCGTCTTACTTTGGTCTATGGCTCCATTTTAGTCACTAGGATGTTGTAGATAACCAAAGGATGATGTAATGAGCCTCTTTTGATGCTAATTGATTGTACTGAGCTTCATTTCGTCTTACTTTGGTCAATGGCTCCATTTTAGTCACTAGGATGTTGTAGATAACCAAAGGATGATGTAATGAGCCTATTTTGGTCCTAATTGAGTGTATTGAGCTTCATTAGGTCTTACGATTCATCCATTTTAATCACTAGGATTTGTAGATAACCAAAGGATGTGTAATGAGCCTATTTTGGTCCTAATTGAGTGTATTGAGCTTCATTTTGTCTTACTTTGGTCAATTCATCCATTTTAGTCACTAGAAAGGTGTAAGTAACCAAAGGATGATGTAATGAGCCTATTTTGGTCCTAATTGAGTGTATTGAGCTTCATTTCGTCTTACTTTCGTCAATTCATCCATGTTAGTCACTGGAAAGGTGTAGGTAACCAAAGGATGATGTAATGAGCCTATTTTGGTCCTAATTGAGTGTATTGAGCTTCATTTCGTCTTGCTTTGGTCAATGGCTCCATTTTAGTCACTAGGATGTTGTAGATAACCAAAGGATGATGTAATGAGCCTCTTTTGATCCTAATTGATTGTATTGAGCTTCATTTCGTCTTACTTTTGTCAATGGCTCCATTTTAGTCACTAGGATGTTGTAGATAACCAAAGGATGATGTAATGAGCCAATTTTATGTCCTAATTGAGTGTATTGAGCTTCATTAGGTCTTACGTTGATCAATTCATCCATTTTAGTCACTAGGATGTTGTAGATAACCAAAGGATGGTGTAATGAGCCTATTTTGGTCCTAATTGAGTGTATTGAGCTTCATTTCGTCTTACTTTGGTCAATTCATCCATTTTAGTCACTAGAAAGGTGTAAGTAACCAAAGGATGATGTAATGAGCCTATTTTGGTCCAAATTGAGTGTATTGAGCTTCATTTCGTCTTACTTTCGTCAATTCATCCATTTTAGTCACTGGAAAGGTGTAGGTAACCAAAGGATGATGTAATGAGCCTATTTTTGTCCTAATTGAGTGTATTGAGCTTCATTTCGTCTTACTTTGATCAATGGCTCCATTTTAGTCACTAGGATGTTGTAGATAACCAAAGGATGATCTAATGAGCCTCTTTTGATCCTAATTGATTGTATTGAGCTTCATTTCGTCCTACTTTGGTCAATGGCTCCATTTTAGTCACAGTGTATTGAGCTTCATTTCGTCTTACTCTGGTCAATGGCTCCATTTTAGTCACTAGGATGTTGTAGATAACCAAAGGATGATGTAATGAGCCTATTTTGGTCCTAATTGAGTGTATTGAGCTTCATTTCGTCTTACTTTGGTCAATGGCTCCATTTTAGTCACAGTGTTATTGAGCTTCATTTCGTCTTACTCTGGTCAATGGCTCCATTTTAGTCACTAGGATGTTGTAGATAACCAAAGGATGATGTAAAGAGCCTCTTTTGATCCTTATTGATTGTATTGAGCTTCATTTCGTCTTACTTTGGTCAATGGCTCCATTTTAGTCACTAGGATGTTGTAGATAACCAAAGGATGATGTAATGAGCCTATTTTGGTCCTAATTGAGTGTATTGAGCTTCATTAGGTCTTACGTTGATCAATTCATCCATTTTAGTCACTAGGATGTTGTAGTAACCAAAGGATGGTGTAATGAGCCTATTTTGGTCCTAATTGAGTGTATTGAGCTTCATTTTGTCTTACTTTGGTGAATTCATCCATTTTAGTCTCTAGAAAGGTGTAGGTAACCAAAGGATGACGTAATGAGCCTATTTTGGTCCTAATTGAGTGTATTGAGCTTCATTTCGTCTTACTTTGGTCAATGGCTCCATTTTAGTCACTAGGATGTTGAAGATATCCAAAGGATGATGTAATAAGCCTATTTTAGTCCTAAATGAGTGTATTGAGCTTCATTTGGTCTTACTTTGATCAATTCATCCATTTTAGTCAGGATGTTGTAGATAACCAAAGGATGATGTAATGAGCCTATTTTGGTCCTAATTGAGTGTATTGAGCTTCATTTCGTCTTACTTGGTCAATGGCTCCATTTTAGTCACTAGGATGTTGTAGATAACCAAAGGATGACGTAATGAGCCTCTTTTGATCCTAATTGATTGTATTGAGCTTCATTTCGTCTTACATTGGTCAATGGCTCCATTTTAGTCACTAGGATGTTGTAGATAACCAAAGGATGAGGTAATGAGCCTATTTTGGTCCTAATTGAGTGTATTGAGCTTCATTAGGTCTTACGTTGTTCAATTCATCCATTTTAGTCACTAGGATGTTGTAGTAACCAAAGGATGGTGTAATGAGCCAATTTTGGTCCTAATTGAGTGTATTGAGCTTCATTTTGTCTTACTTTGGTGAATTCATCCATTTTAGTCTCTAGAAAGGTGTAGATAACCAAAGGATGATGTAATGAGCCTATTTTGGTCCTAATTGAGTGTATTAAGCTTCATTAGGTCTTACGTTGATCAATTCATCCATTTTAGTCACTAGGATGTTCTAGTAACCAAAGGATGGTGTAATGAGCCTATTTTGGTCGTAATTGAGTGTATTGTGCTTCATTTTGTCTTACTTTGGTGAATTCATCCATTTTAGTCTCTAGAAAGGTGTAGATAACCAAAGGATGATGTAATGAGCCTATTTTGGTCCTAATTGAGTGTATTGAGCTTCATTTCGTCTTACTTTGGTCAATGGATCCATTTTAGTCACTAGGATGTTGTACATAACCAAAGGATGATGTAATGGGCCTATTTTGTTCCTAATTGAGTGTATTGAGCTTCATTAGGTCTTACTTTGGTCAATGGCTCCATTTTAGTCACTAGGATGTTGTAGATAACCAAAGGATGATGTAATGAGCCTATTTTGGTCCTAATTGAGTGTATTGAGCTTCATTAGGTCTTACTTTGGTCAATGGCTCCATTTTAATCACTAGGATGTTGTAGATAACCAAAGGATGATGTAATGATCCTATTTTGGTCCTAATTTAGTGTATTGAGCTTCATTAGGTCTTACTTTGATCAATTCATCCATTTTAGTCACTAGAAAGGTGTAGGTAATCAAAGGATGATGTAATGAGCCTATTTTGGTCCTAATTGAGTGTATTGAGCATCATTTGGTCTTACTTTGGTCAATGGCTCCGTTTTAGTCACTAGGATGTTGTAGATAACCAAAGGATGATGTAATGAGCCTATTTTGGTCTTAATTGAGTGTCTTGATCTTCATTTCGTCTTACTTTGGTCAATGGCTCCATTTTAGTCACTAGGATGTTTTAGATAACCAAAGGATGATGTAATGAGCCTATTTTGGTCCTAATTGAGTGTATTGAGCTTCATTTCGTCTTACTTTGGTCAATGGATCCATTTTAGTCACTAGGATGTTGTACATAACCAAAGGATGATGTAATGGGCCTATTTTGTCCTAATTGAGTGTATTGAGCTTCATTAGGTCTTACTTTGGTCAATGGCTCAATTTTAGTCACTAGGATGTTGTAGATAACCAAAGGATGATGTAATGAGCCTATTTTGGTCCTAATTGAGTGTATTGAGCTTCATTAGGTCTTACTTTGGTCAATGGCTCCATTTTAATCACTAGGATGTTGTAGATAACCAAAGGATGATGTAATGAGCCTATTTTGGTCCTAATTTAGTGTATTGAGCTTCATTAGGTCTTACTTTGATCAATTCATCCATTTTAGTCACTAGAAAGGTGTAGGTAATCAAAGGATGATGTGATGAGCCTATTTTGGTCCTAATTGAGTGTATTGAGCTTCATTTGGTCTTACTTTGGTCAATGGCTCCGTTTTAGTCACTAGGATGTTGTAGATAACCAAAGGATGATGTAATGAGCCTATTTTGGTCTTAATTGAGTGTCTTGATCTTCATTTCGCCTTACTTTGGTCAATGGCTCCATTTTAGTCACTAGGATGTTTTAGATAACCAAAGGATGATGTAATGAGCCTATTTTGTCCTAATTGTATTGAGCTTCATTTCGTCTTACTTGGTCATGGATCCATTTTAGTCACTAGGATGTTGTACATAACCAAAGGATGATGTAATGGGCCTATTTTGTTCCTAATTGAGTGTATTGAGCTTCATTAGGTCTTACTTTGGTCAATGGCTCAATTTTAGTCACTAGGATGTTGTAGATAACCAAGGATGATGTAATGAGCCTATTTTGGTCTTAATTGAGTGTCTTGATCTTCATTTTCGTCTTACTTTGGTCAATGGCTCCATTTTAGTCACTAGAGGTTGTAGATAACCAAAGGATGATGTTAATTAGCCTATTTTAGGTCCTTATTCAGTGTATTGAGCTTCATTTGGTCTTACTTTGGTCAATGGCTCCATTTTAGTCACTAGAGGTGTAGATACTAAAGGATGATGTAATGGCCTATTTTGGTCCTAATTGAGTGTATTGGAGCATCATTTGTCTTACTTTGGTCAATGGCTCCGTTTTAGTCACTAGGATGTTGTAGATAACCAAAGGATGATGTAATGAGCCTATTTTGGTCTTAATTGAGTGTCTTGATCTTCATTTCGTCTTACTTTGGTAAATGGCTCCATTTTAGTCACTAGGATGTTTTAGATAACAAAGGATGATGTAATGAGCCTATTTTGGTCCTAATTGAGTGTATTGAGCTTCATTTCGTCTTACTTTGGTCAATGGCTCCATTTTAGTCACTAGGATGTTTGTAGATAACTAAAGGATGATGTAATGAGCCTATTTTGGTCCTAATTGAGTGTATTGAGCATCATTTGGTCTTACTTTGGTCAATGGCTCCGTTTTAGTCACTAGGATGTTGTAGATAACCAAAGGTGATGTAATGAGCCTATTTTGGTCTTAATTGAGTGTCTTGATCTTCATTTCGTCTTACTTTGGTAAATGGCTCCATTTTAGTCACTAGGATGTTTTAGATACCAAGGATGATGTAATGAGCTATTTTGGTCCTAATTGAGTGTATTGAGCTTCATTTCGTCTTACTTGGTCAATGGATCCATTTAGTCACTAGGATGTTGTACATAACCAAAGGATGATGTAATGGGCCTATTTTTGTTCCTAATTGAGTGTATTGAGCTTCATTAGGTCTTACTTTGGTCAATGGCTCAATTTTAGTCACTAGGTGTTGTAGATAACAAAGATGATGTATGAGCCTATTTGGTCCTAATTGAGTGTATTGAGCTTCTTAGGTCTTACTTTGGTCAATGGCTCCATTTTAATCACTAGGATGTTGTAGATAACCAAAGGATGATGTAATGAGCCTATTTTGGTCCTAATTTAGTGTATTGAGCTTCATTAGGTCTTACTTTGATAATTTCATCCATTTTAGTCACTAGAAAGGTGTAGGTAATCAAAGGATGATGTGATGAGCCTATTTTGGTCCTAATTGAGTGTATTGAGCTTCATTTGGTCTTACTTGGTCAATGGCTCCGTTTTAGTCACTAGGATGTTGTAGATAACCAAACGGATGATTGTAATGAGCTATTTTGGTCTTAATTGAGTGTCTTGATCTTCATTTCGTCTTACTTTGGTCAATGGCTCCATTTTAGTCACTAGGATGTTGTAGATAACCAAAGGACGATGTAATTAGCCTATTTTGGTCCTTATTCAGTGTATTGAGCTTCATTTGGTTTACTTTGGTCAATGGCTCCATTTTAGTCACTAGGATGTTGTACGATAACTAAAGGTGATCTAATGAGCCTAATTTGTTCCTATTGAGTGTATTGAGCTTCATTAGGTCTTACTTTGGTCAATGGCTCCATTTTAGTCACTAGGATGTTTGTAGATAACCAAAGGATGATGTAATGAGCTATTTTGGTCTAATTGATTGTATTGAGCTTCATTTCGTCTTACTTTGGTCAATGGCTCCATTTTAGTCCACTAGGATGTTAAAGATAACCAAAGGATGATGTAATGCCTATTTGGTCCTAATTGAGTGTATTGAGCTTCATTTCGTCTTACTTTGGTCAATGATCCATTTTTAGTAACTAGGATGTTGTACATAAACCAAAGGATGATGTAATGGGCCTATTTTGTCCTATTGAGTGTATTGAGCTTCATTAGGTCTTACTTTGGTCAATTCATCCATTTTAGTCACTAGAAGGGTGTAGCTAACCAAAGGATGATGTAATGAGCCTATTTTGGTCCTTATTCAGTGTATTGAGCTTCATTTGGTCTTACTTTGGTCAATGGCTCCATTTTAGTCACTAGGATGTTGTAGATAACTAAAGAATGATGTAATGTGCCTATTTTGTTCCTAATTGAGTGTATTGAGCTTCATTAGGTCTTACTTTGGTCAATGGCTCCATTTTAGTCACTAGGATGTTGTAGATAACCAAAGGATGATGTAATGAGCCTATTGTGGTCCTAATTGAGTGTATTGAGCTTCATTAGGTCTTAGTTTGGTCAATTCATCCATTTAGTCACTAGAAGGGTGTAGCTAACCAAAGGATGAATGTAACGAGCCTATTTTGGCCCTAATTCAGTGTATGAGCTTCATTTCGTCTTACTTTTGTCAATTCATCCATTTTAGTCACTAGAAATTGTAGGTAACCAAAGGATGATGTAATGAGCCTATTTTGGTCCTAATTGAGTGTATTGAGCTTCATTTGGTCTTACTTTGGTCAATGGTTCCATTTAGTTACTAGGATGTTGTAGATAACCAAAGGATGATGTAATGAGCCTATTTTGGTCCTAATTGAGTGTATTGAGCTTCATTCGTCTTACTTTTGTCATGGCTCCATTTTAGTCACTAGGATGTTTAGATAACCAAAGGATGATGTAATGAGTCTATTTTGCTCCTAATTCAGTGTATTTAGCTTCATTAGGTCTTACTTTGATCAATTCATCCATTACTCACTAGGATGTTCTAGTAACCAAAGGAGGGTGTAATGAGCCTATTTGGTTCTAATTGATTGTATTGAGCTTCATTTCGTTCTTACTTTGGTGAATCATCCCTTTTAGTCTCTAGAAAGGTGTAGGTAACCAAAGGATGACGTAATAAGCCTATTTTGGTCCTAATTGAGTGTATTGAGCTTCATTTCGTCTTACTTTGGTCAATGGCTCCATTTCAGTCACTAGGATGTTGAAGATAACCAAATGATGATGTAATAAGCCTATTTTAGTCCTAATTGAGTGTATTGAGCTTCATTTGGTCTTACTTTGATCAATTCATCCATTTTAGTCATTGGATGTTGTAGATAACCAAAGGAGATGTAATGAGCCTATTTGTCCTAATTGAGTGTGTTGAGCTTCATTCGTTCTTACTTTGTCAATGGCTCCATTTAGTCACTAGGATGTTGTAGATAACCAAAGGATGATGTAATGAGCCTCTTTTGATCCTAATTGATTGTATTGAGCTTCATTTGGTCTTACTTTGGTCATTGCTCCATTTTAGTCCTAGGATGTTGTAGATAACCAAAGGATGATGTAATGAGCCTATTTGGTCCTAATATAGTGTATTGAGCTTCATTAGGTTCTTACGTTGATCATTCATCATTTTAGTCACTAGGATGTTGTAGTAACCAAGCATGGTTGTAATGAGCCTATTTTTTCCTAATTGAGTGTATTGAGCTTCATTTTGTCTACTTGTGAATTCATCCATTTTAGTCTCTGAAAGGTGTAGTAACCAAAGGATGACGTAATGAGCCTATTTTGGTCCTAATTGAGTGTATTGAGCTTCATTTCGTCTTACTTTGGTCAATGGCTCCATTTTAGTCACTAGGATGTTGAAGATAACCAAGGATGATGTAATAAGCCTATTTTGTCCTATTGAGTGTATGAGCTTCATTTGTCGTACTTTGATCAATTCATCCATTTTAGTCATTGGGATGTTGTAGATAACCAAAGGATGATGTAATGAGCCTATTTTGGTCCTAATTGATTGTATTGAGCTTCATTTCGTCTTACTTTGGTCAATGGCTCCATTTTAGTCACTAGGATGTTGTAGATAACCAAAGGATGGTGTAATGAGCCTATTTTGGTCCTAATTGAGTGTATTGAGCTTCATTTCGTCTTACTTTGGTCAATGGATCCATTTTAGTAACTAGGATGTTGTACATAACCAAAGGATGATGTAATGGGCCTATTTTGTTCCTAATTGAGTGTATTGAGCTTCATTAGGTCTTACTTTGGTCAATTCATCCATTTTAGTCACTAGAAGGTGTAGCTAACCAAAGGATGATGTAACGAGCCTATTTGGCCCTAATTCAGTGTATTGAGCTTCATTCGTCTTACTTTTGTCAATTCATCCATTTTAGTCACTAGAAAATTGTAGTAACCAAAGGATGACGTAATGAGCCTATTTTGGTCCTAATTGAGTGTATTGAGCATCATTTGGTCTTACTTTGTCATGCTCCGTTTAGTCACTAGGATGTTGTAGATAACCAAAGGATGATGTAATGAGCCTATTTTGGTCTAATTGAGTGTCTTGATCTTCATTTCGTGTTACTTTGGTCAATGGCTCCATTTTAGTCAATAGGATGTTGTAGATAACCAAAGGATGATGTAATGAGCCTATTTTGTCCTTATTCAGTGTATTGAGCTTCATTTGGTCTTACTTTGGTCAATGGCTCCATTTTAGTCACTAGGATGTTGTAGATAACTAAAGAATGATGTAATGTGCCTATTTTGTTCCTAATTGAGTGTATTGAGCTTCATTAGGTCTTACTTTGGTCAATGGCTCCATTTTAGTCACTAGATGTTGTAGATAACAAAGGATGATGTAATGAGCCTATTGTGGTCCTAATTGAGTGTATTGAGCTTCATTAGGTCTTAGTTTGGTCAATTCATCCATTTTAGTCACTAGAAGGGTGTAGCTAACCAAAGGATGATGTAACGAGCCTATTTTGGCCCTAATTCAGTGTATTGAGCTTCATTTCGTCTTACTTTTGTCAATTCATCCATTTTAGTCACTAGAAAATTGTAGGTAACCAAAGGATGATGTAATGAGCCTATTTTGGTCCTAATTGAGTGTATTGAGCTTCATTTGGTCTTACTTTGGTCAATGGTTCCATTTTAGTTACTAGGATGTTGTAGATAACCAAAGGATGATGTAATGAGCCTATTTTGGTCCTAATTGAGTGTATTGAAGCTTCATTTCGTCTTACTTTTGTCAATGGCTCCATTTTAGTCACTAGGATGTTTTTAGATAACAAAGGATGATGTAATGAGTCTATTTTGCTCCTAATTCAGTGTATTTAGCTTCATTAGGTCTTACTTTGATCAATTCATCCATTTACTCACTAGGATGTTCTAGTAACCAAAGGAGGGTGTAATGAGCCTATTTTGGTTCTAATTGAATGTATTGAGCTTCATTTCGTCTTACTTTGGTGAACTCATCCCTTTTAGTCTCTAGAAAGGTGTAGGTAACCAAAGGATGACGTAATAAGCCTATTTTGGTCCTAATTGAGTGTATTGAGCTTCATTTCGTCTTACTTTGGTCAATGGCTCCATTTCAGTCACTAGGATGTTGAAGATAACCAAATGATGATGTAATAAGCCTATTTTAGTCCTAATTGAGTGTATAGAGCTTCATTTGGTCTTACTTTGATCAATTCATCCATTTTAGTCATTGGGATGTTGTAGATAACCAAAGGATGATGTAATGAGCCTATTTGGTCCTAATTGAGTGTGTTGAGCTTCATTTCGTCTTACTTTGGTCAATGGCTCCATTTTAGTCACTAGGATGTTGTAGATAACCAAAGGATGATGTAATGAGCCTCTTTTGATCCTAATTGATTGTATTGAGCTTCATTTGGTCTTAGTTTGGTCAATTGCTCCATTTTAGTCACTAGGATGTTATAGATAACCAAAGGATGATGTAATGAGCCTATTTTGGTCCTAATATAGTGTATTGAGCTTCATTAGGTCTTACGTTGATCAATTCATCCATTTTAGTCACTAGGATGTTGTAGTAACCAAAGGATGGTGTAATGAGCCTATTTTGTTCCTAATTGAGTGTATTGAGCTTCATTTTGTCTTACTTTGGTGAATTCATCCATTTTAGTCTCTAGAAAGGTGTAGATAACCAAAGGATGACGTAATGAGCCTATTTTGGTCCTAATTGAGTGTATTGAGCTTCATTTCGTCTTACTTTGGTCAATGGCTCCATTTTAGTCACTAGGATGTTGAAGATAACCAAAGGATGATGTAATAAGCCTATTTTGGTCCTAATTGAGTGTATTGAGCTTCATTTGGTCGTACTTTGATCAATTCATCCATTTTAGTCATTGGGATGTTGTAGATAACCAAAGGATGATGTAATGAGCCTATTTTGGTCCTAATTGAGTGTATTGAGCTTCATTTTTCTTACTTGGTCAATGGCTCCATTTTAGTCACTAGGATGTTGTAGATAACCAAGGATGATGTAATGAGCTCTTTTGATCCTAATTGATTGTATTGAGCTTTCATTTCGTCTTACATTGGTCAATGGCTCCATTTTACTCACTAGGATGTTGTAGATAACCAAAGGATGATGTAATGAGCCTATTTTGGTCCTAATTGAGTGTATTGAGCTTCATTAGGTCTTACGTTGATCAATTCATCCATTTTAGTCACTAGGATGTGTAGAAACCAAAGGATGGTGTAATGAGCCTATTTTGGTCCTAATTTAGTTTATTGAGCTTCATTTTGTCTTACTTTGGTGAATTCATCCATTTTAGTCTCTAGAAAGGTGTAGATAACCAAAGGATGATGTAATGAGCCTATTTTGTTCCTAATTGAGTGTATTGAGCTTCATTTAGGTCTTACTTTGGTCAATGGCTCCATTTTAGTCACTAGGATGTTGTAGATAACCAAAGGATGATGTAATGATCCTATTTTGGTCCTAATTGAGTGTATTGAGCTTCATT
>RYYW01000430.1:0-32624 GCA_013621005.1 Aeschynomene evenia | reverse complement strand
AAGACCAAATGATGCTCAATACACTCAATTAGGACCAAAATAGGCTCATTACATCATCCTTTGGTTATCTACAACTCCTAGTGACTAAAATGGAGCCATTGACCAAAGTAGACCAAATGAAGCTCAATACACTCAATTAGGACCAAAAATAGGCTCATTACATCATCCTTGGTAATCTACAACATCCTATGACTAAAATGGACGAATTGACCAAAGTAAGACCAAATGAGCTCAATACACTCAATTAGGACCAAAATAGGCTCATACATCATCCTTTGGTTATCTACAACTTCCTAGTGACCAAATGAGAATTGACCAAAGTAAGACAAATGAAGCAATACACTCAATTAGGACCAAATAGGCTCATTACATCATCCTTTGGTTATCTACAACATCCTAGTGACTAAAATGGAGCCATTGACCAAAGTAAGACCAAATGAAGCTCAATACACTCAATCAGGACAAATAGGCTCATTACATCATCCTTTGGTAATCTACAACATCCTAATGACTAAAATGGACATTGACAAAGTAGACCAAATGAGCTCATACATCAATTAGGACCAAATAGGCTCATTACATCATCCTTGGTTATCTACAATCTAGTGACTAAATGGACGAATTGACAAAGTAAGACTAATGAAGCACAATACACTCAATTAGGACCAAAAGAGGCTCATTACGTCATCTTTGGTTATCTACAACATCCTAGTGACTAAATGGAATTGACCAAAGTAAGACCAAATGAAGCTCAATACACTCAATTAGGACAAAATAGACTCATTACATCATCCTTTGGTTATCTACAACATCCTAGTGACTAAAATGGAGCCATTGACCAAAGTAAGACCAAATGAAGCTCAATACACTCAATCAGGACCAAAGTAGGCTCATTACATCATCCTTTGGTAATCTACAACATCCTAATGACTAAAATGGACGAATTGACCAAAGTAAGACCAATGATGCTCAATACACTCAATTAGGACAAATAGGCTCATTACATCATCCTTTGGTTATCTACAATCCTAGTGACTAAAATGGAGCCATTGACCAAAGTAGGACAAATGAAGCTCAATACACTCAATTAGGACCAAAATAGGCTCATTACATCATCTTTGGTAATCTACAACATCCTAGTGACTAAAATGGACGATTGAAAAGTAAGACCAAATGAAGCTCATACTCAATTAGGACCAAAAGGCTCATTACATCATCCTTTGGTTATCTACAACTCCTAGTGACTAAAATGGAGCCATTGACCAAAGTAAGACAAATGAAGCTCAATACACTCAATCAGGACCAAAGTAGGCTCATTACATCATCCTTTGGTAATCTACAACATCCTAATGACTAAATGGACGAATTGACCAAAGTAAGACAAATGATGCTCAATACACTCAATTAGGACCAAAATAGGCTCATTACATCATCCTTTGGTTATCTACAACTTCCTAGTGACTAAATGGAGCCATTGACAAAGTAGGACAAATGAAGCTCAATACACTCAATTAGGACCAAAATAGGCTCATTACATCATCCTTTGGTAATCTACAACATCCTAGTGACTAAAATGGACGAATTGACAAAGTAAGACTAAATGAAGCTCAATACACTCAATTAGGACCAAAAAGGCTCATTACTCATCCTTTGGTTATCTACAACATCCTAGTGACTAAAATGGACGATTGACCAAAGTAAGACCAAATGAAGCTCAATACACTCAATTAGGACCAAAATAGGCTCATTACATCATCCTTTGGTTATCTACAACATCCTAGTGACTAAAATGGAGCCATTGACCAAAGTAAGACAAATGAAGCTCAATTCACTCAATCAGGACCAAAGTAGGCTCATTACATCATCCTTTGGTAATCTACAACATCGTAATGACTAAAATGGACGAATTGACCAAAGTAAGACCAAATGATGCTCAATACACTCAATTAGGACCAAAATAGGCTCATTACATCATCCTTTGGTTATCTACAACTTCCTAGTGACTAAATGGAGCATTGACCAAAGTAGGACCAAATGAAGCTCAATACACTCAATTAGGACCAAAATAGGCTCATTACATCATCCTTTGGTAATCTACAACATCCTAGTGACTAAAATGGACGAATTGACCAAAGTAAGACCAAGCTCAATACACTCAATTAGGACCAAAATAGGCATTACATCAACTACAACATCCTAGTGACTAAAATGGACGAATTGACCAAAGTAAGACCAAATGAAGCTCAATACACTCAATTAGGACCAAAATAGACTCATTACATCATCCTTTGGTTATCTACAACATCCTATGACTAAAATGGACCATTGACCAAAGTAAGACCAATGAAGCTCAATACACTCAATCTAGGACCAAAAGTAGGCTCATTACATCATCCTTTGGTATCTACAACATCCTATGACTTAAAATGGACGATTGACCAAAGTAAGACCAATGAAGCTCAATACACTCAATTAGGACCAAAATAGCTCATTACATCATCCTTTGGTTATCTACAACTTCCTAGTACTAAAATGGAGCCATTGACCAAAGTAAGGACCAAAATGAAGCTCAATTACAAACTCAATTCAGGACCAAAATAGGCTCAATTACATCATCCTTTGGTAATCTAACAACATCCTAGTGACTAAAATGGACGAATTGACCAAAGTAAGACCAAATGAAGCTCAATACACTCAATTAGGACCAAAATAGGCTCATTACATCATCCTTTGGTTATCTACAACTTCCTAGTGACTAAAAATGGAGCCATTGACCAAAGTAAGAACCAAATGAAGCTCAATACACTCAATTAGGACCAAAGTAGGCTCATTACATCATCCTTTGGTAATCTACAACATCCTAATGACTAAAATGGACGAATTGACCAAAGTAAGACAAATGATGCTCAATACACTCAATTAGGACCAAAATAGGCTCAATTACATCATCCTTTGGTTATCTACAACTTCCTACTGACTAAAATGGAGCCATTGACCAAAGTAGGACCAAATGAAGCTCAATACACTCATTAGGACCAAATAGGCTCATTAACATCATCCTTTGGTAATCTACAACATCCTAGTGACTAAAATGGACGAATTGAACAAAAGTAAGACTAAATGAAGCTCAATACACTCAATTAGACCAAAATAGACTCATTACTCATCCTTTGGTTATCTACAACTTCCTAGTGACTAAAATGGAGCCATTGACCAAAGTAAGACCAAATGAGCTCAATTCACTCAATCAGGACCAAAGTAGGCTCATTACATCATCCTTTGGTAATCTACAACATCGTAATGACTAAAATGGACGAATTGACCAAAGTAAGACCAAATGAAGCTCAATACACTCAATTAGGACCAAAATAGACTCATTACATCATCCTTTGGTTATCTACAACTTCCTACTGACTTAAATGGAGCCATTGACCAAAGTAGGACCAAATGAAGCTCAATACACTCAATTAGGATCAAAATAGGCTCATTACATCATCCTTTGGTAATCTACAACATCCTAGTGACTAAAATGGACGAATTGAACAAAGTAAGACTAAATGAAGCACAATACACTCAATTAGGACCAAAAGAGGCTCATTACGTCATCCTTTGGTTATCTACAACATCCTAGTGACTAAAATGGACATTGACCAAAGTAAGACCAAATGAAGCTCAATACACTCAATTAGACCAAAAATAGCTATTACATCTCCTTTTTATCTACAACTCCTAGACTAAAAGGACCATTGACCAAAGTAAGACCAAATGAAGCTCATTACACTCAACAGACCAAATAGGGCTCATTACATCATCCTTTGGTAATCTACAACATCGTAATGACTAAAATGGACGAATTGACCAAAGTAAGACCAAATGAAGCTCAATACACTCAATTAGGACCAAAATAGGCTCATTACATCATCCTTTGGTTATCTACAACTCCTACTTGAACTTAAATGGAGCCATTGACCAAAGTAGGACCAAATGAAGCTCAATACACTCAATTAGGACCAAAATAGGCTCATTACATCATCCTTTGGTAATCTACAACATCCTAGTGACTAAAATGGACGAATTGAACAAAGTAAGACTAAATGAAGCACAATACACTCAATTAGGACCAAAAGAGGCTCATTACGTCATCCTTTGGTTATCTACAACATCCTAGTGACTAAAATGGACGAATTGACCAAAGTAAGACCAAATGAAGCTCAATACACTCAATTAGGACCAAAATAGACTCATTACATCATCCTTTGGTTATCTACAACATCCTAGTGACTAAAATGGAGCCATTGACCAAAGTAAGACCAAATGAAGCTCAATTCACTCAATCAGGACCAAAGTAGGCTCATTACATCATCCTTTGGTAATCTACAACATCGTAATGACTAAAATGGACGAATTGACCAAAGTAAGACCAAATGAAGCTCAATACACTCAATTAGGACCAAAATAGACTCATTACATCATCCTTTGGTTATCTACAACTTCCTACTGACTTAAATGGAGCCATTGACCAAAGTAGGACCAAATGAAGCTCAATACACTCAATTAGGACCAAAATAGGCTCATTACATCATCCTTTGGTAATCTACAACATCCTAGTGACTAAAATGGACGAATTGAACAAAGTAAGACTAAATGAAGCACAATACACTCAATTAGGACCAAAAGAGGCTCATTACGTCATCCTTTGGTTATCTACAACATCCTAGTGACTAAAATGGACGAATTGACCAAAGTAAGACCAAATGAAGCTCAATACACTCAATTAGGACCAAAATAGACTCATTACATCATCCTTTGGTTATCTACAACATCCTAGTGACTAAATGGAGCCATTGACCAAAGTAAGACCAAATGAAGCTCAATTCACTCAATCAGGACCAAAGTAGGCTCATTACATCATCCTTTGGTAATCTACAACATCCTAATGACTAAAATGGACGAATTGACCAAAGTAAGACCAAATGACTCAATACACTCAATTAGGACCAAAATAGGCTCATTACATCATCCTTTGGTTATCTACAACTTCCTAGTGACTAAATGGAGCCATTGACCAAAAGGACCAAATGAAGCTCAATACACTCAATTAGGACCAAAATAGGCTCATTACATCATCCTTTGGTAATCTACAACATCCAATGACTAAAATGGACGAATTGACCAAAGTAAGACCAAATGAAGCTCAATACACTCAATTAGGACCAAAATAGGCTCATTACATCATCCTTTGGTTATCTACAACTTCCTAGTGACTAAAATGGAGCCATTGACCAAAGTAGGACCAAATGAAGCTCAATACACTCAATTAGGACCAAAATAGGCTCATACATCATCCTTTGGTAATCTACAACATCCTAGTGACTAAAATGGACGAATTGACCAAAGTAAGACCAAATGAAGCTCAATACACTCAATTAGGACCAAAATAGGCTCATTACATCATCCTTTGGTTATCTACAACATCCTAGTGACTAAAATGGAGATTGACCAAAGTACCAAATGAAGCTCAATACACTCAATTAGGACCAAAATAGGCTCATTACATCATCCTTTGGTTATCTACAACATCCTAGTGACTAAAATGGAGCCATTGACCAAAGTAAGACCAAATGAAGCTCAATTCACTCAATCAGGACCAAAGTAGGCTCATTACATCATCCTTTGTAATCTACAACATCGTAATGACTAAAATGGACGAATTGACCAAAGTAAGACCAAAATGAANTCCTAATTGAGTGTATTGAGCTTCATTAGGTCTTAATTTCATCAATTCATCCATTTTAGTCACTAGGATGTTGTAGATAACAAAGGATGGTGTAATGAGCCTATTTTGGTCCTAATTGAGTGTATTGAGCTTCATTAGGTCTTACTTTGGTCAATGGCTCCTTTTTAATCACTAGGATGTTGTAAAATAACCAAAGGATGATGCAATAAGCTTATTTTGGTCCTAATTGAGTGTATTGAGCTTCATTAGGTCTTACTTTGGTCAATGGCTCCATTTTAATCACTAGGATGTTGTAGATAACCAAAGGATGATGTAATGAGTCTATTTTGGTCCTAATTGAGTGTATTGAGCTTCATTAGGTCTTACTTTGATCAATTCATCCATTTTCGTCACTAGAAAATTGTAGGTAACCAAAGGATGATGTAATGAGCCTATTTTGGCCCTAATTTAGTGTATTGAGCTTCATTTGGGCTTACTTTGGTCAATGGCTCCATTTTAGTCACTAGGATGTTGTAGATAACCAAAGGATGATGTAATGAGCCTATTTTGTTCTAATTGAGTGTATTGAGCTTCATTAGGTCTTACTTTGGTCAATGGCTCCATTTTAGTCACTAGGATGTTGTAGATAACCAAAGGATGATGTAATGAGCCTACTTTGGTCCTAATTGAGTGTATTGAGCTTCATTAGGTCTTACTTTGGTCAATGGCTCCATTTTAATCATTAGGATGTTGTAGATAACAAAGGATGATGTGACGAGCCTATTTTGGTCCTAATTGAGTGTATTGAGCTTCATTAGGTCTTACTTTTATCAATGCATCCATTTTAGTCACTAGAAAGGTGTAGGTAACCAAAGGATGATGTAATGAGCCTATTTTGTCCTAATTGAGTGTATTGAGCTTCATTTGGGCTTACTTTGGTCAATGGCTCCATTTTAGTCACTAGGATGTTGTAGTAACCAAAGGATGATGTAATGAGCCTATTTTGTTCCTAATTGAGTATTGAGCTTCATTAGGTCTTACTTTGGTCAATGGCTCCTTTTTAGTCACTAGGATGTTGTAGATAACCAAAGGATGATGTAATGAGCCTATTTTGTCCTAATTGAGTGTATTGAGCTTCATTTGTCTTACTTTGTCAATGGATCCTTTTAATCACTAGGATGTTGTAAATAAAAAGGATGATGTAATAGCTTATTTTGGTCCTAATTGAGTGTATTGAGCTTCATTAGGTCTTACTTTGGTCAATGGCTCCATTTTAATCACTAGGATGTTGTAGATAACCAAAGGATGATGTAATGAGTCTATTTGGTCCTAATTGAGTGTATTGAGCTTCATTAGGTCTTACTTTGATCAATTCATCCATTTTAGTCACTAGAAAATTGTAGGTAACCAAAGGATGATGTAATGAGCCTATTTTGGTCCTAATTGAGTGTATTGAGACTTTGGTCAATGCCTCCATTTTAATCACTAGGATGTTTTAGATAACCAAAGGATGATGTAATGAGTCTATTTTGGTCCTAATTGAGTGTATTGAGCTTCATTAGGTCTTACTTTGATCAATTCATCCATTTTCGTCACTAGAAAATTGTAGGTAACCAAAGGATGATGTAATGAGCCTATTTTGGCCCTAATTTAGTGTATTGAGCTTCATTTGGGCTTACTTTGGTCAATGGCTCCATTTATTCACTAGGATGTTTAGATAACCAAAGGATGATGTAATGAGCCTATTTTGTTCCTAATTGAGTGTATTGAGCTTCATTAGGTCTTACTTTGGTCAATGGCTCCATTTTAGTCACTAGGATGTTGTAGATAACCAAAGGATGATGTGAGCCTACTTTGGTCCTAATTGAGTGTATTGAGCTTCATTAGGTCTTACTTTGGTCAATGGCTCCATTTTAATCATTAGGATGTTGTAGATAACAAAGGATGATGTACGAGCCTATTTTGTCCTAATTGAGTGTATTGAGCTTCATTAGGTCTTACTTTGGTCAATGACTCCATTTTAGTCACTAGGATGTTGTAGATAACCAAAGGATGATGTAATGAGCCTATTTTGGTCCTAATTGAGTGTATTGAGCTTCATTAGGTCTTACTTTGGTCAATGGCTCCTTTTTAATCACTAGGATGTTGTAGATAACCAAAGGATGATGTAATGAGCCTATTTTGATCCTAATTGAGTGTATTGAGCTTCATTTTGTCTTACTTTGGTCAATGCCTCCATTTTAATCACTAGGATGTTGTAGATAACCAAAGGATGATGTAATGAGCCTATTTTGTTCCTAATTGAGTGCATTGAGCTTCATTAGGTCCTACTTTGGTCAATGGCTCCATTTTAGTCACTAGGATGTTGTAGATAACCAAAGGATGATGTAATGAGCCTATTTTGCTCCTAATTGAGTGTATTGAGCTTCATTAGGTCTTAATTTCATCAATTCAACCATTTTAGTCACTAGGATGTTGTAGATAACCAAAGGATGGTGTAATGAGCCTATTTTGGTCCTAATTCAGTGTATTGAGCTTCATTAGGTCTTACTTTGGTCAATGGCTCCTTTTTAATCACTAGGATGTTGTAAATAACCAAAGGATGATGCAATAACCTTATTTTGGTCCTAATTGAGTGTATTGAGCTTCATTAGGTCTTACTTTGGTCAATGGCTCCATTTTCATCACTAGGATGTTGTAGATAATCAAAGGATGATGTAATGAGTCTATTTGGTCCTAATTGAGTGTATTGAGCTTCATTAGGTCTTACTTTGATCAATTCATCCATTTTCGTCACTAGAAAATTGTAGGTAACCAAAGGATGATGTAATGAGCCTATTTTGGCCCTAATTAGTGTATTGAGCTTCATTTGGCTTACTTTGGTCAATGGCTCCATTTTAGTCACTAGGATGTTGTAGATAACCAAAGGATGATGTAATGAGCCTATTTTGTCGTAATTGAGTGTATTGAGCTTCATTAGGTCTTACTTTGGTCAATGGCTCCATTTAGTCACTAGGATGTTGTAGATAACCAAAGGATGATGTAATGAGCCTACTTTGGTCCTAATTGAGTGTATTGAGCTTCATTAGGTCTTACTTTGGTCAATGGCTCCATTTTAATCATTAGGATGTTGTAGATAAACAAAGGATGATGTGACGAGCCTATTTTGGTCCTAATTGAGTGTATTGAGCTTCATTAGGTCTTACTTTGATCAATGCATCCATTTTAGTCACTAGAAAGGTGTAGGTAACCAAAGGATGATGTAATGAGCCTATTTGGTCCTAATTGAGTGTATTGAGCTTCATTTGGGCTTACTTTGGTCAATGGCTCCATTTTAGTCACTAGGATGTTGCAGATAAACCAAAGGATGATGTAATGAACTATTTTGGTCCTAATTGAGTGTTTTGAGTTCATTTCGTCTTACTTTGGTCAATGGCTCCATTTTAGTCACTAGGATGTTGTAGATAACCAAAGGATGTTGTAATGAGCCTATTTTGGTCCTAATTGAGTGTATTGAGCTTCATTAGGTCTTACTTTGGTCAATGGCTCCATTTTAATCACTAGGATGTTTTAGATAACCAAAGGATGATGTAATGAGTCTATTTTGGTCCTAATTGAGTGTATTGAGCTTCATTAGGTCTTACTTTGATCAATTCATCCATTTTCGTCACTAGAAAATTGTAGGTAACCAAAGGATGATGTAATGAGCCTATTTTGGCCCTAATTTAGTGTATTGAGCTTCATTTGGGCTTACTTTGGTCAATGGCTCCATTTTAGTCACTAGGATGTTTTAGATAACCAAAGGATGATGTAATGAGCCTATTTTGTTCCTAATTGAGTGTATTGAGCTTCATTAGGTCTTACTTTGGTCAATGGCTCCATTTTAGTCACTAGGATGTTGTAGATAACCAAAGGATGATGTAATGAGCCTACTTTGGTCCTAATTGAGTGTATTGAGCTTCATTAGGTCTTACTTTGGTCAATGGCTCCATTTTAATCATTAGGATGTTGTAGATAAACAAAGGATGATGTGACGAGCCTATTTTAGTCCTAATTGAGTGTATTGAGCTTCATTAGGTCTTACTTTGGTCAATGACTCCATTTTAGTCACTAGGATGTTGTAGATAACCAAAGGATGATGTAATGAGCCTATTTTGGTCCTAATTGAGTGTATTGAGCTTCATTAGGTCTTACTTTGGTCAATGGCTCCTTTTTAATCACTAGGATGTTGTAGATAACCAAAGGATGATGTAATGACCCTATTTTGATCCTAATTGAGTGTATTGAGCTTCATTTTGTCTTACTTTGGTCAATGCCTCCATTTTAATCACTAGGATGTTGTAGATAACCAAAGCATGATGTAATGAGCCTATTTTGTTCCTAATTGAGTGCATTGAGCTTCATTAGGTCCTACTTTGGTCAATGGCTCCATTTTAGTCACTAGGATGTTGTAGATAACCAAAGGATGATGTAATGAGCCTATTTTGCTCCTAATTGAGTGTATTGAGCTTCATTAGGTCTTAATTTCATCAATTCATCCATTTTAGTCACTAGGATGTTGTAGATAACCAAAGGATGGTGTAATGAGCCTATTTTGGTCCTAATTGAGTGTATTGAGCTTCATTAGGTCTTACTTTGGTCAATGGCTCCTTTTTAATCACTAGGATGTTGTAAATAACCAAAGGATGATGCAATGAGCTTATTTTGGTCCTAATTGAGTGTATTGAGCTTCATTAGGTCTTACTTTGGTCAATGGCTCCATTTTAATCACTAGGATGTTGTAGATAACCAAAGGATGATGTAATGAGTCTATTTTGGTCCTAATTGAGTGTATTGAGCTTCATTAGGTCTTACTTTGATCAATTCATCCATTTTCGTCACTAGAAAATTGTAGGTAACCAAAGGATGATGTAATGAGCCTATTTTGGCCCTAATTTAGTGTATTGAGCTTCATTTGGGCTTACTTTGGTCAATGGCTCCATTTTAGTCACTAGGATTGTAGATAACCAAAGGATGATGTAATGAGCCTATTTTGTTCCTAATTGAGTGTATTGAGCTTCATTAGGTCTTACTTTGGTCAATGGCTCCATTTTAGTCACTAGGATGTTGTAGATAACCAAAGGATGATGTAATGAGCCTACTTTGGTCCTAATTGAGTGTATTGAGCTTCATTAGGTCTTACTTTGGTCAATGGCTCCATTTTAATCATTAGGATGTTGTAGATAAACAAAGGATGATGTGACGAGCCTATTTTGTCCTAATTGAGTGTATTGAGCTTCATTAGGTCTTACTTTGGTCAATGACTCCATTTTAGTCACTAGGATGTTGTAGATAACCAAAATGATGTAATGAGCCTATTTTGTATTGAGCTTCATTAGGAGTCACTAGGATGTTGTAGATAACCAAAGGATGGTGTAATGAGCCTATTTTGGTCCTAATTGAGTGTATTGAGCTTCATTAGGTCTTACTTTGGTCAATGGCTCCTTTTTAATCACTAGGATGTTGTAAATAACCAAAGGATGATGTAATAAGCTTATTTTGGTCCTAATTGAGTGTATTGAGCTTCATTAGGTCTTACTTTGGTCAATGGCTCCATTTTAATCACTAGGATGTTGTAGATAACCAAAGGATGATGTAATGAGTCTATTTTGGTCCTAATTGAGTGTATTGAGCTTCATTAGGTCTTACTTTGATCAATTCATCCATTTTCGTCACTAGAAAATTGTAGGTAACCAAAGGATGATGTAATGAGCCTATTTTGGCCCTAATTTAGTGTATTGAGCTTCATTTGGGCTTACTTTGGTCAATGGCTCCATTTTAGTCACTAGGATGTTTTAGATAACCAAAGGATGATGTAATGAGCCTATTTTGTTCCTAATTGAGTGTATTGAGCTTCATTAGGTCTTACTTTGGTCAATGGCTCCATTTTAGTCACTAGGATGTTGTAGATAACCAAAGGATGATGTAATGAGCCTATTTGGTCCTAATTGAGTGTATTGAGCTTCATTAGGTCTTACTTTGGTCAATGGCTCCATTTTAATCATTAGGATGTTGTAGATAAACAAAGGATGATGTGAGCCTATTTTGTCCTAATTGAGTGTATTGAGCTTCATTAGGTTACTTTGGTCAATGACTCCATTTTAGTCACTAGGATGTTGTAGATAACCAAAGGATGATGTAATGAGCCTATTTTGGTCCTAATTGAGTGTATTGAGCTTCATTAGGTCTTACTTTGGTCAATGGCTCCTTTTTATCACTAGGATGTTGTAGATAACCAAAGGATGATGTAATGACCCTATTTTGTCCTAATTGAGTGTATTGAGCTTCATTTGTCTTACTTTGGTCAATGCTCCATTTTAATCACTAGGATGTTGTAGATAACCAAAGATGATGTAATGAGCCTATTTTTTCCTAATTGAGTGCATTGAGCTTCATTAGGTCCTACTTTGGTCAATGGCTCCATTTTAGTCACTAGGATGTTGTAGATAACCAAAGGATGATGTAATGAGCCTATTTTGTCCTAATTGAGTGTATTGAGCTTCATTAGGTCTTAATTTCATCAATTCATCCATTTTAGTCACTAGGATGTTGTAGATAACCAAAGGATGATGTAATGAGCCTATTTTGGTCCTAATTGAGTGTATTGAGCTTCATTAGGTCTTACTTTGGTCAATGGCTCCTTTTTAATCACTAGGATGTTGTAAATAACCAAAGGATGATGCAATAAGCTTATTTTGGTCCTAATTGAGTGTATTGAGCTTCATTAGGTCTTACTTTGGTCAATGGCTCCATTTTAATCACTAGGATGTTGTAGATAACCAAAGGATGATGTAATGAGTCTATTTTGGTCCTAATTGAGTGTATTGAGCTTCATTAGGTCTTACTTTGATCAATTCATCCATTTTCGTCACTAGAAATTGTAGGTAACCAAAGGATGATGTAATGAGCCTATTTTGGCCCTAATTTAGTGTATTGAGCTTCATTTGGGCTTACTTTGGTCAATGGCTCCATTTTAGTCACTAGGATGTTGTAGATAACCAAAGGATGATGTAATGAGCCTATTTTGTTCTAATTGAGTGTATTGAGCTTCATTAGGTCTTACTTTGGTCAATGGCTCCATTTTAGTCACTAGGATGTTGTAGATAACCAAAGGATGATGTAATGAGCCTACTTTGGTCCTAATTGAGTGTATTGAGCTTCATTAGGTCTTACTTTGGTCAATGGCTCCATTTTAATCATTAGGATGTTGTAGATCAAAGGATGATGTGACGAGCCTATTTGGTCCTAATTGAGTGTATTGAGCTTCATTAGGTCTTACTTTTATCAATGCATCCATTTTAGTCACTAGAAAGGTGTAGGTAACCAAAAGATGATGTAATGAGCCTATTTTGGTCCTAATTGAGTGTATTGAGCTTCATTAGGTCTTACTTTGGTCAATGGCTCCTTTTTAATCACTAGGATGTTGTAAATAACCAAAGGATGATAATAAGCTATTTTGGTCCTAATTGAGTGTATTGAGCTTCATTAGGTCTTACTTTGGTCAATGGCTCCATTTTAATCACTAGGATGTTGTAGATAACCAAAGGATGATGTAATGAGTCTATTTTGGTCCTAATTGAGTGTATTGAGCTTCATTAGGTCTTACTTTGATCAATTCATCCATTTTCGTCACTAGAAAATTGTAGTAACCAAAGGATGATGTAATGAGCCTATTTTGGCCCTAATTTAGTGTATTGAGCTTCATTTGGGCTTACTTTGGTCAATGGCTCCATTTTAGTCACTAGGATGTTGTAGATAACCAAAGGATGATGTAATGAGCCTATTTTGTTCCTAATTGAGTGTATTGAGCTTCATTAGGTCTTACTTTGGTCAATGGCTCCATTTTAGTCACTAGGATGTTGTAGATAACCAAAGGATGATGTAATGAGCCTATTTGGTCCTAATTGAGTGTATTGAGCTTCATTAGGTCTTACTTTGGTCAATGGCTCCATTTTAATCATTAGGATGTTGTAGATAAACAAAGGATGATGTGAGCCTATTTTGGTCCTAATTGAGTGTATTGAGCTTCATTAGGTCTTACTTTTATCAATGCATCCATTTTAGTCACTTGTAGGTAACCAAAGATGATGTAATGAGCCTATTTTGGTCCTAATTGAGTGTATTGAGCTTCATTAGGTCTTACTTTGGTCAATGGCTCCTTTTTAATCACTAGGATGTTGTAAATAACCAAAGGATGATGTAATAAGCTTATTTTGGTCCTAATTGAGTGTATTGAGCTTCATTAGGTCTTACTTTGGTCAATGGCTCCATTTTAATCACTAGGATGTTGTAGATAACCAAAGGATGATGTAATGAGCTATTTTGGTCCTAATTGAGTGTATTGAGCTTCATTAGGTCTTACTTTGATCAATTCATCCATTTTCGTCACTAGAAATTGTAGGTAACCAAAGGATGATGTAATGAGCCTATTTTGGAGTGTATTGAGCTTCATTGGTTACTTTGGTCAATGGCTCCATTTTAGTCACTAGGATGTTGTAGATAACCAAAGGATGATGTAATGAGCCTATTTTGTCCTAATTGAGTGTATTGAGCTTCATTGTCTTACTTTGGTCAATGGCTCCATTTTAGTCACTAGGATGTTGTAGATAACCAAAGGATGATGTAATGAGCCTATTTTGGTCCTAATTGAGTGTATTGAGCTTCATTAGGTCTTACTTTGGTCAATGGCTCCATTTTATCATTAGGATGTTGTAGATAAACAAAGGATGATGTAGCCTATTTTGGTCCTAATTGAGTGTATTGAGCTTCATTAGGTCAATGCATCCATTTTAGTCACTAGAAAGGTGTAGGTAACCAAAGATGATGTAATGAGCCTATTTTGGTCCTAATTGAGTGTATTGAGCTTCATTTGGCTTACTTTGGTCAATGGCTCCATTTTAGTCACTAGGATGTTGTAGATAAACCAAGGATGATGTAATGAGCCTATTTTGGTCCTAATTGAGTGTTTTGATGTTCATTTCGTCTTACTTTGGTCAATGGCTCCATTTTAGTCACTAGGATGTTGTAGATAACCAAAGGATGTTGTAATGAGCCTATTTTGGTCCTAATTCAGTGTATTGAGCTTCATTAGGTCTTACTTTGGTCAATGGCTCCTTTTTAATCACTAGGATGTTGTAGATAACCAAAGGATGATGTAATGAGCCTATTTTGATCCTAATTCAGTGTATTGAGCTTCATTTCGTCTTACTTTGGTCAATGGCTCCATTTTAATCACTAGGATGTTGTAGATAACCAAAGGATGATGTAATGAGCCTATTTTGTTCCTAATTGAGTGCATTGAGCTTCATTAGGTCTTACTTTGGTGAATGGCTCCATTTTAGTCACTAGGATGTTGTAGATAACCAAAGGATGATGTAATGAGCCTATTTTGGTCCTAATTGAGTGTATTGAGCTTCATTAGGTCTTACTTTGGTCAATGGCACCATTTTAATCACTAGGATGTTGTAGATAACCCAAGGATGATGTAATGAGCCTATTTTGGTCTTAATTGAGTGTATTGATCTTCATTTCGTCTTACTTTGGTCAATGGCTCTATTTTAGTCACTAGGATGTTGTAGATAACCAAAGGATGAGGTAATGAGCCTATTTTGGTCCTTATTCAGTGTATTGAGCATCATTTGGTCTTACTTTGGTCAATGGCTCCATTTTAGTCACTAGGATGTTGTAGATAACCAAAGGATGAAGTAATAAGCCTATTTTGTTCCTAATTGAGTGTATTGAGCTTCATTAGGTCTTACTTTGGTCAATGACTCCATTTTAGTCACTAGGATGTTGTAGATAACCAAAGGATGATGTAATGAGCCTATTTTGGTCCTAATTGAGTGTATTGAGCTTCATTAGGTCTTACTTTGGTCAATGGCTCCTTTTTAATCACTAGGATGTTGTAGATAACAAAGGATGATGTAATGAGCCTATTTTGTCCTAATTGAGTGTATTGAGCTTCATTCGTCTTACTTTGGTCAATGGCTCCATTTTAGTCACTAGGATGTTGTAGATAACCAAAGGATGATGTAATGAGCCTATTTTGATCCTAATTGAGTGTATTGAGCTTCATTTCGTCTTACTTTGGTCAATGGCTCCATTTTTAGTCACTAGGATGTTGTAGATAACCAAAGGATGATGTGATGAGCCTATTTGTTCCTAATTGAGTTTATTGAGCTTCATTTCGTCTTACTTTGGTCAATGGCTCCATTTTAGTCACTAGGATGTTGTAGATAACCAAAGGATGATGTAATGAGCCTATTTTGTCCTAATTGAGTGCATTGAGCTTCATTAGGTCTTACTTTGGTCAATGGATCCATTTTAGTCACTAGGATGTTGTAGATAACCAAAGGATGATGTAATGAACCTATTTTGATCCTAATTGAGTGTATTGAGCTTCATTAGGTCTTACTTTGGTCAATGGCTCCATTTTAATCACTAGATGTTGTAGATAACCAAAGGATGATGTAATGAGCCTATTTTGGTCCTAATTGAGTGTATTGAGCTTCATTAGGTCTTAGTTTGTCAATTCATCCATTTTAGTCACTAGGATGTTGTAGATAACCAAAGGATGATGTAATGAGCCTATTTTGTCCTAATTGAGTATTGAGCTTCATTAGGTCTTACTTTGGTCAATGGCTCCATTTTTAGTCACTTGGATGTTGTAGATAACCAAAGGATGGTGTAATGAGCCTTTTTGGTCCTAATTGAGTGTATTGAGCTTCATTCGTCTTACTTTGGTCAATTCATCCTTTTTAGTCACTAGAAAGGTGTAGGTAACCAAAGGATGATGTAATGAGCCTTTTTTGGTCCTAATTGAGTGTATTGAGCTTCATTTCGTCTTACCTTGGTCAATTCTCCATTTTAGTCACTAGGTGTAGATAACCAAAGGATGATGTAATGAGCCTATTTTGATCCTAATTAAGTGTATTGAGCTTCATTAGGTCTTACTTTGGTCAATGGCTCCATTTTAATCACTAGGATGTTGTAGATAACCAAAGGATGATGTAATGAGCCTATTTTGTTCCTAATTGAGTGCATTGAGCTTCATTAGGTCTACTTTGGTCAATGGCTCCATTTTAGTCACTAGGATGTTGTAGATAACCAAAGGATGATGTAAAGCCTATTTTGGTCCTAATTGAGTGTATTGAGCTTCATTAGGTCTTACTTTGGTCAATGGCTCCATTTTAGTCACTAGGATGTTGTAGATAACCAAAGGATGATGTAATGAGCCTATTTTGGTCCTAATTGAGTGTATTAGCTTCATTAGGTCTTAATTTGATCAATTCATCCATTTTAGTCACTAGGATGTTGTAGATAACCAAAGGATGATGTAATGAGTCTATTTTGTCCTAATTGAGTGTATTGAGCTTCATTAGGTCTTACTTTGTAATTCATCCATTTTAGTCACTAGGATGTTGTAGATAACCAAAGGATGGTGTAATGAGCCTATTTTGGTCCTAATTGAGTGTATTGAGCTTCATTAGGTCTTACTTTGGTCAATGGCTCCTTTTAATCACTAGGATGTTAAATAACCAAAGGATGATGTAATAAGCTATTTTGGTCCTAATTGAGTGTATTGAGCTTCATTAGGTCTTACTTTGGTCAATGGCTCCATTTTAATCACTAGGATGTTGTAGATAACCAAAGGATGATGTAATGAGCCTATTTTGGTCCTAATTGAGTGTATTGAGCTTCATTTCGTCTTACTTTGGTCAATGGCTCCATTTTAGTCACTAGGATATAACCAAAGGATGATAATGAGCCTATTTTGTCCTAATTGAGTGTATTGAGCTTCATAGGTCTTACTTTGGTCAATGGCTCCTTTTTAATCACTAGGATGTTGTAATAACCAAAGGATGATGTAATAAGCTATTTTGTCCTAATTGAGTGTATTGAGCTTCATTAGGTCTTACTTTGGTCAATGGCTCCATTTTATCACTAGGATGTTGTAGATAACCAAAGGATGATGTAATGAGTCTATTTTGGTCCTAATTGACTGTATTCAGCTTCATTAGGTCTTACTTTGATCAATTCATCCATTTTAGTCACTAGAAAATTGTAGGTAACCAAAGGATGATGTAATGAGCCTATTTTGGTCCTAATTGAGTGTATTGAGCTTCATTTGGCTTACTTTGGTTAATGGCTCCATTTTAGTCACAAGGATGTTGTAGATAACCAAAGGATGATGTAATGAGCCTATTTTGGTCCTAATTGAGTGTATTGAGCTTCATTAGGTCTTACTTTGGTCAATGGCTCCATTTTAGGCACTAGGATTTTGTAGATAACCAAAGGATGATGTAATGAGCCTATTTTGGTCCTAATTGAGTGTATTGAGCTTCATTAGGTCTTACATTGGTCAATGGCTCCATTTTAATAATTAGGATGTTGTAGATAAACAAAGGATGATGTGACGAGCCTATTTGGTCCTAATTGAGTGTATTGAGCTTCATTAGGTCTTACTTTGATCAATTATCCATTTTAGTCACTAGAAAGGTGTAGGTAACCAAAGGATGATGTAATGAGCCTATTTGGGTCCTAATTGAGTGTATTGAGCTTCATTTGGGCTTACTTTGGTCAATGGCTCCATTTTAGTCACAAGGATGTTGTAGATAACCCAAGGATGATGTAATGAGCCTATTTTGGTCCTAATTGAGTGTATTGAGCTTCATTTCGTCTTACTTTGGTCAATGGCTCCATTTTAGTCACTAGGATGTTGTAGATAACCAAAGGATGATGTAATGAGCCTATTTTGATCCTAATTGAGTGTATTGAGCTTCATTAGGTCTTACTTTGGTCAATGGCTCCTTTTAATCACTAGGATGTTGTAAATAACCAAAGGATGATGTAATAAGCTTATTTTGGTCCTAATTGAGTGTATTGAGCTTCATTAGGTCTTACTTTGGTCAATGGCTCCATTTTAATCACTAGGATGTTGTAGAAACCNTCCTAGTGACTAAAATGGAGCCATTGACCAAAGTAAGACCAAATGAAGCTCAATACACTCAATTAGGACCAAAAATAGGCTCATTACATCATCCTTTGGTTACTACAACATTTTCTAGTGACTAAAATGGATGAATTGACCAAAGTAAGACCAAATGAAGCTCAATACACTCAATAAGGACCAAAATAGGCTCATTACGTCATCCTTTGGTTCCACACCTTTCTAGTGACTAAAATGGATGAATTGACCAAAGTAAGACCAAATGAAGCTCAATACACTCAATAGGACCAAATAGGCTCATTACATCATCCTTTGTTACCAACATTTCTAGTGACTAAAATGGATGAATTGACCAAAGTAAGACCAAATGAAGCTCAATACACTGAATAAGGACCAAAATAGGCTCATTACATCATCCTTTGGTTATCTACAACATCCTAGTGACTGAAATGGAGCCATTGACCAAAGTAAGACAAAATGAAGATCAATACACTCAATTAGGACATAAATAGGCTCATTACATCATCCTTTTGTTATCTACAACATCCTAGTGACTAAAATGGAGCCATTGATCAAAGTAAGACGAAATGAAGCTCAATACACTCAATTAGGACCAAAATAGGCTCATTACATCATCCTTTGTTACCTACACCTTTCTAGTGACTAAAATGGATGAATTGATCAAAGTAAGCCTAATGAAGCTCAATACACTAAATTAGGACCAAAATAGGCTCATTACCTCATCCTTTGGTTATCTACAACATCCTAGTGATTAAAATGGAGCCATTGACCAAAGTAAGACCTAAAGAAGCTCAATACACTCATTAGGACCAAAATAGGCTCATTATATCATCCTTTGGTTATCTACAACATCCGAGTGACTAAAATGAGCCATTGACCAAAGTAAGACCTAATGAAGCTCAATACACTCAATTAGGACCAAAATAGGCTCATTACATCATCCTTTGGTTATCTACAACATCCGAGTGACTAAAATGGAGCCATTGACCAAAGTAAGACGAAATGAATCAATACACTCAATTAAGACCAAAATAGGCTCATTACATCATCCTTTGGTTATCTACAACATCCTAGTGACTAAAATGGAGCCATTGACCAAAGTAAGACCAAATGAAGCTCAATACACTCAATTAGGACCAAAATAGGCTCATTACATCATCCTTTGGTTACCTACAATTTTCTAGTGACTAAAATGGATGAATTGACCAAAGTAAGACCAAATGAAGCTCAATACACTCAATAAGGACCAAAATAGGCTCATCACGTCATCCTTGGTTACCAACACCTTTCTAGTGACTAAAATGGATGATTGACCAAAGTAAGACCAAATGAAGCTGAATACACTCAATTAGGACCAAAATAGGCTCATTACACCATCCTTTGGTTATCTACAACATCCTAGTGACTAAAATGGAGCCATGACCAAAGTAAGACGAAATGAAGATCAAGACACTCAATTAGGATCAAAATAGGCTCATTATATCATCCTTTGGTTATCTACAACATCCTAGTGACTAAAATGGAGCCATTGACCAAAGTAAGACGAAATGAAGATCAATACACTCAATTAGGACCAAAATAGGCTCATTACATCATCCTTTGATTACCTACACCTTTCTTGTGACTAAAATGGATGAATTGATCAAAGTAAGACCTAATGAAGCTCAATACACTAAATTAGGACCAAAATAGGCTCATTACATCATCCTTTGGTTATCTACAACATCCTAGTGATTAAATGGAGCCATTGACCAAAGTAAGACCTAATGAAGCTCAACACTCAATTAGGACCAAAATAGGCTCATTACATTATCGTTTGGTTATCTACAACATCCTAGTGACTAAAATGGAGCCATTGACCAAAGTAAGACCTAATGAAGCTCAATACACTCAATTAGGAACAAAATAGGCCCATTACATCATCCTTTGATTCTACAACATCCTACTGACTGAAATGGAGCCATTGACCAAAGTAAGACCAAATGAAGCTCAATACACTCAATTAGGACCAAAATAGGCTCATTACATCATCCTTTGGTTACCTATAATTTTCTAGTGACTAAAATGGATGAATTGACCAAAGTAAGTCCAAATGAAGCTCAATACACTCAATTAGGACCAAAATAGGCTCATTACATCATCCTTTGGTTATCTACAACATCCTAGTGACTAAAATGGAGCCATTGACCAAAGTAAGACCAAATGAAGCTCAATACACTCAATTAGGACCAAAATAGGCTCATTACATCATCCTTTGGTTACCTACAATTTTCTAGTGACTAAAATGGATGAATTGACCAAAGTAAGACCAAATGAAGCTCAATACACTCAATAAGGACCAAAATAGGCTCATTACGTCATCCTTTGGTTACCAACACCTTTCTAGTGACTAAAATGGATGAATTGACCAAAGTAAGACCAAATGAAGCTCAATTCACTCAATATGGACCAAAATAGGCTCATTACATCATCCTTAGTTACCAACACCTTTCTAGTGACTAAAATGATGAATTGACCAAAGTAAGACCAAATGAAGCTCAATACACTGAATAAGGACCAAAATAGGCTCATTACATCATCCTTTGGTTATCTACAACATCCTAGTGACTAAATGGAGCCATTGACCAAAGTAAGACAAAATGAAGATCAATACACTCAATTAGGACATAAATATCATTACATCATCCTTTGTTATCTACAACATCCTAGTGACTAAATGGAGCCATTGACCAAAGTAACGAAATGAAGCTCAATACACTCAATTAGGACCAAAATAGGCTCATTACATCATCCTTTGGTTACCTACAACACCTTTCTAGTGACTAAAATGGATGAATTGATCAAAGTAAGACCATAATGAAGCTCAATACACTAAATTAGGACCAAAATAGGCTCATTACATCATCCTTTGGTTTATCTACAACATCCTAGTGACTAAAATGGAGCCAATGACCAAAGTAAGACCTAATGAAGCTCAATACACTCAATTAGGACCAAAATAGGCTCATTACATCATCCTTTGGTTATCTACAACATCCTAGTGACTAAAATGGAGCATTGACCAAGTAAGACCAATGAAGCTCAAACAACTCAATTAGACCAAAATAGGCTCATTACATCATCCTTTGGTTATCTACACATCCGAGTGACTAAAATGGAGCCATTGACCAAAGTAAGACGAAAAAAAGCTCAATACACTCAATTAGGACCAAAATAGGCTCATTACATCATCCTTTGGTTATCTACAACATCCTAGTGACTAAAATGGAGCCATTGACCAAAGTAAGACCAAATGAAGCTCAATATACTCAATTAGGACCAAAATAGGATCATTAGATCATCCTTTGGTTACCTACAATTTTCTAGTGACTAAAATGGATGAATTGACCAAAGTAAGACCAAATGAAGCTCAATACACTCAATAAGGACCAAAATAGGCTCATTACATCATCCTTTGGTTACCAACACCTTTCTAGTGACTAAAATGGATGAATTGACCAAAGTAGGACCAAATCAAGCTGAATACACTCAATTAGGACCAAAATAGGCTCATTACACCATCCTTTGGTTATCTACAACATCCTAGTGACTAAAATGGAGCCATTGACCAAAGTAAGACAAAATGAAAATCAAGACACTCAATTAGGATCAAAATAGGCTCATTATATCATCCTTTGGTTATCTACAACATCCTAGTGACTAAAATGCAGCCATTGACCAAAGTAAGACGAAATGAAGCTCAATACACTCAATTAGGACCAAAATAGGCTTATTACATCATCCTTTGATTACCTACACCCTTCTAGTGACTAAAATGGATGAATTGACCAAAGTAAGACCTAATGAAGCTCAATACACTCAATTAGGACCAAAATAGGCTCATTACATCATCCTTTGGTTATCTATAACATCCTAGTGACTAAAGTGGAGCCATTGACCAAAGTAAGACCTAATGAAGCTCAATACACTCAATTAGGAACAAAATAGGCTCATTACATCATCCTTTGGTTATCTACAACATCCTAGTGACTAAAATGGAGCCATTGACCAAAGTAAGACCAAATGAAGCTCAATACACTGAATAAGGACCAAAATAGGCTCATTACATCATCCTTTGGTTATCTACAACATCCTAGTGACTAAAATGGAGCCATTGACCAAAGTAAGACAAATGAAGCTCAATACACTCAATTAGGACCAAAATAGGCTCATTACATCATCCTTTGGTTATCTACAACATCCTAGTGACTAAAATGGAGCCATTGACCAAAGTAAGACGAAATGAAGCTCAATACACTCAATTAGGACCAAAATAGGCTCATTACTCATCCTTTGGTTACCTACAACATTCTAGTGACTAAAATGGAGAATTGAACCAAAGTAAGACCAAATGAAGCTCAATACACTCAATTAGGACCAAAATAGGCTCATTAACATCATCCTTTGGTTATCTACAACATCCTAGTGACTAAAATGGAGCCATTGACCAAAGTAAGACCAAATGAAGCTCAATACACTCAATTAGGACCAAAATAGGCTCATTACATCATCCTTTGGTTATCTACAATTTTCTAGTGACTAAAATGGTGAATTGACCAAAGTAAGACCAAATGAAGCTCAATACACTCAATAAGGACAAAATAGGCTCATTACATCATCTTTGGTTACCAACACCTTCTAGTGACTAAAATGGAGAATTGACCAAAGTAAGACCAAATGAAGCTGAATACACTCAATTAGGACCAAAATAGGCTCATTACACCATCCTTTGGTTATCTACAACATCCTAGTGACTAAAATGGAGCCATTGACCAAAGTGAGACAAAATGGGAAAATCAATGACACTCCAATTAAGGACAAAATAGGCTCATTAGACTCATCCTTTGGTATCTACAACATCCTAGTGACTAAAATACAGCCATGACCAAAGTAAGACGAAATGAAGCTCAATACACTCAAAAGGACCAAAATAGGCTTATTACTCATCCTTGATTACCTACACCCTTCAGTGACTAAAATGGATGAATTGACCAAAGTAAGACTAATGAAGCTCAATACACTCAATTAGGACCAAAATAGGCTCATTACATATCCTTGGTATCTATAAACATCCTAGTGACTAAAAGTGGAGCCATTGACCAAAGTAAGACCAATGAAGCTCAATACACTCAATTAGGAACAAAATAGGCTCATTACATCATCCTTGGTTACTACAACATCCTAGTGACTAAATGGAGCCATTGACCAAAGTAAGACCAAATGAAGCTCAATACACTGAATAAGGACCAAAATAGGCTCATTACATCATCCTTTGGTTATCTACAGCAATCCTAGTGACTAAAATGCAGCCATTGACCAAAGTAAGACGAAATGAAGATCAAAAATATACTCAATTAAGACCAAAATAGGCTTATACATCATCCTTTGGTTATCTACAACATCCTAGTGACTAAAACGGAGCCATTGACCAAAGTAAGACCAAATGAAGCTCAATACAACTCAATTAGGACCAAAATAGGCTCATACATCTCCTTTGATTACCTACACACTTCTAGTGACTAAAATGGATGAATTGATCCGAAGTAAAGACCTAATGAAGCTCAATACACACAACAATTTAGAGACCAAAAAAGGCTCAAACAATACCTATGGCTATCTACACATCCTTGATTAAAATGGAGCCATACCAAAGTAAGACCTAAGAACTCAATACACTCAATTAGGACCAAATAGGCTCATTACATCATCCTTGGTTATCTACAACATCCTAGTGACTAAAATGAGCCCATTGACCAAAGTAAGACCTAATGAAGCTCAATACACTCAATTAGGACCAAAATAGGCTCATTAATCACTTGTACTACAACATCCTAGGACTAATGGAGCATGACCAAAGAGACAATGAGCTCAATACACTCATAGACCAAAAGTCATACATCATCCTTGTATCTACAACATCCCATGATAAATGGAATTGATCAAAGAAGACCAAATGAAGCTCAATACACTCAATTAGGACCAAAATAGGCTCATACATCACCTTTGGTTATCTATAACACCTAGTGACTAAAATGGAGCCATTGACCAAAGTAAGACAAAATGAAGATCAATACACTCAATTAGGACATAAATAGGCTCATTACATCATCCTTGGTATCTACAACATCCTAGTGATAAAATGGAGCCATGACCAAAGTAAGACGAAATGAAGCTCAATACACTCAATAGGACCAAAATAGGCTCATTAATCATCCTTTGGTTATCTACAACATCTAGTGACTAAAATGGAGCCATTGACCAAAGTAAGACAAATGAAGATCAATACACTCAATTAGGACATAAATAGGCTCATTACACATCCTTTGGTTATCTACAACATCCTAGTGACTAAAATGGAGCCATTGACCAAAGTAAGACGAAATGAAGCTCAATACACTCAATTAGGACCAAAATAGGCTCATTACATCATCCTTTGGTTATCTACAACATCCTAGTGACTAAAATGGAGCCATTGACCAAATTAAGACCAAATGAAGCTTGAATACACTGAATAAGGACCAAAATAGGCTCATAACATCATCCTTTGGTTATCTACAACATCCTAGTGACTAAAATGAGCCATTGACCAAAGTAAGACGAAATGAAGATCAATAACCAATTAAGACCAAAATAGGCTTATTACATCATCCTTTGGTTATCTACAACAATCCTAAGTGGACTAAAACGGAGCCCATTGACCAAAGTAAGATCAAATGAAGCTCAATACACTCAATTAGGACCAAAATAGGCCTCATTACATCATCCTTTGATACCTACACCTTCTAGTGACTAAAATGGATGAATTGATCGAAGTAAGACCTAATGAAGCTCAATACACTAAATTAGGACCAAAATAGGCTCATTACATCATCCTTTGGTTATCTACAACATCCTAGTGATAAAATGCAGCCATTGACCAAGTAAGACGAAATGAAGCTCAAATACACTCAATTAGGACCAAAATAGGCTTATTACATCATCCTTTGATTACCTACACCTTCTAGTGACTAAATGATGAATGACCAAAGAAGACCTAATGAAGCTCAATACACTCAATTAGGACCAAAATAGGCTCATTACATCATCCTTTGGTTATCTATAACATCCTAGTGACTAAAGTGGAGCCATTGACCAAAAGTAAGACCTAATGAAGCTCAATACACTCAATTAGGAACAAAATAGGCTCATTACATCATCCTTTGGTTATCTACAAACATCCTAGTGACTAAAATGGAGCCATTGACCAAAGTAAGACCAAATGAAGCTGAATACACTGAATAAGGACCAAAATAGGCTCATTACATCATCCTTGGTTATCTACAAACATCCTAGTGACTAAAATGGAGCCATTGACCAAAGTAAGACAAATGAAGCTCAATACACTCAATAGGACCAAAATAGGCTCATTACATCATCCTTTGGTTATCTACAACATCTAGTGACTAAAATGGAGCCATTGACCAAAGTAAGACGAATGAAGCTCAATACACTCAATTAGGACCAAAATAGGCTCATTACGTCATCCTTTGGTTACCTACACCTTTCTAGAGACTAAAATTGATGAATTCACCAAAGTAAGACCAAATGAAGCTCAATACACTCAATAAGGACCAAAATAGGCTCATTACATCATCCTTTGGTTATCTACAACATCCTAGTGACTAAAATGGAGCCATTGACCAAAGTAAGACCAAATGAAGCTCAATATACTCAATTAGGACCAAAATAGGATCATTACATCATCCTTTGGTTATTACAATTTTCTAGTGACTAAATGGATGAATTGACCAAAGTAAGACCAAATGAAGCTCAATACACTCAATAAGGACCAAAATAGGCTCATTACATCATCCTTTGGTTACCAACACCTTTCTAGTGACTAAAATGGATGAATTGACCAAAGTAAGACCAAATGAAGCTGAATACACTCAATTAGGACCAAAATAGGCTCATTACACCATCCTTTGGTTATCTACAACATCCTAGTGACTAAAATGGAGCCATTGACCAAAGTAAGACAAATGAAAATCAAGACACTCAATTAGGATCAAAATAGGCTCATTACATCATCCTTTTGGTTATCTACAACATCCTAGTGACTAAAATGGAGCCATTGACCAAAGTAAGACGAAATGAAGCTCAATACACTCAAATAGGACCAAAATAGGCTCATTACATCATCCTTTGTTACCTACATAGTGACTAAAATGGATGATTGACCAAAGTAAGACCTAATGAAGCTCAATACACTCAATTAGGACCAAAATAGGCTCTTACATCATCCTTTGGTTATCTACAACATCCTAGTGACTAAATGGAGCCATTGACCAAAGTAAGAAATGAAGCTCAATACACTCAATTAGGAAAAATAGGCTCATTACATCATCCTTTGGTTATCTAACATCCTAGTGACTAAAATGGAGCCATTGACCAAAGTAAGACCAAATGAAGCTCAATACACTGAATAAGGACCAAAATAGGCTCATTACATCATCCTTTGGTTATCTACACATCCTAGTGACTAAAATGAGCCATTGACCAAAGTAAGACAAATGAAGATCAATACACTCAATTAGGACCAAAATAGGCTCATTACATCATCCTTTGGTTATCTACAACATCCTAGTGACTAAAACGGAGCCATTGACCAAAGTAAGATCAAATGAAGCTCAATACACTCAATTAGGACCAAAATAGGCTCATTACATCATCCTTTGTTACCTACACCTTTCTAGTGACTAAAATGGATGAATTGACCAAAGTAAGACCTAATGAAGCTCAATACACTCAATTAGGACCAAAATAGGCTCATTACATCATCCTTGGTTATCTACAAATCCTAGTGAAAATGGAGCCATTGACCAAAGTAAGAAATGAAGCTCAATACACTCAATTAGGACCAAAATAGGCTCATTACATCATCCTTTGGTTATCTACAACATCCTAGTGACTAAAATGGAGCCATTGACCAAAGTAAGACCTAATGAAGCTCAATACACTCAATTAGGACCAAAATAGGCTCATTATCATCCTTTGGTTATCTACAACATTGACTAAAATTGAAATTGACCAAAGTAAGACCAAATGAAGCTCAATACACTCAATTAGGACCAAAATAGGCTCATTACATCATCCTTTGTATCTAACATCCTAGTGACTAAAATGGAGCCATTGACCAAAGTAAGACAAAATGAAGATCAATACACTCAATTAGGACAAATAGGCTCATTACATCATCCTTTGGTTATCTACAACATCCTAGTGACTAAAATGGAGCCATTGACCAAAGTAAGACGAAATGAAGCTCAATACACTCAATTAGGACCAAAATAGGCTCATTAATCATCCTTTGGTTATCTACAACATCCTAGTGACTAAAATGGAGCCATTGACCAAAGTAAGACAAAATGAAGATCAATACACTCAATTAGGACAAAATAGGCTCATTACATCATCCTTTGGTTATCTACAACATCCTAGTGACTAAAATGGAGCCATTGACCAAAGTAAGACGAAATGAAGCTCAATACACTCAATTAGGACCAAAATAGGCTCATTACATCATCCTTTGGTTATCTACAACATCCTAGTGACTAAAATGGAGCCATTGACCAAAGTAAGACCAAATGAAGCTACACTCAATAGGACCAAATAGGCTCATTACATCATCCTTGGTTATCTACAACATCCTAGTGACTAAAATGGAGCATTGACCAAAGTAAGACGAAATGAAGCTCAATATACTCAATTAGGACCAAAATAGGATTACATCATCCTTTGGTTATCTACAACATCCTAGTGACTAAAAGAGCCATTGACCAAAGTAAGAAAATGAAGCTCAATACACTCAATTAGGACCAAATAGGCTCTCATCCTTTGTCTAGTGACTAAAATGGATGAATGAAAGTAAGACCTAATGAAGCTCAATACACTCAATTAGGACCAAAATAGGCTCATTACATCATCCTTTGGTTATCTACAACATCCTAGTGACTAAAATGGAGCCATTGACCAAAGTAAGACCTAATGAAGCTCAATACACTCAATTAGGACCAAAATAGGCTCATTACATCATCCTTTGGTTATCTACAACATCCTAGTGACTAAAATGGAGCCATTGACCAAAGTAAGACCTAATGAAGCTCAATACACTCAATTAGGACAAAATAGGCTCATTACATCATCCTTTGTTATCTACAACATTGACTAAAATTGATGAATTGATCAAAAAAGACCAAATGAAGCTCAATACACTCAATTAGGACCAAAATAGGCTCATTACATCATCCTTGGTTACCTACACCTTTCTAGTGACTAAAAGGGATGATTGACCAAAGTAAGATGAAATGAAGCTCAATACACTCAATTAGACCAAAATAGGCTCATTACATCATCCTTTGGTTACTACAACATCCTAGTGAGTAAATGGATGAATTGATCAAAGTAAGACCTAATGAAGCTAAATACACTGAATTAGGACAAAATAGCTCATTACATCATCCTTTGGTTATCTACAACATCCTAGTGACTAAAATGGAGCCATTGACCAAAAGTAAGACGAAATGAAGCTCAATACACTCAATTAGGACCAAAAAGGCTCATTAATCATCCTTTGGTTATCTACACATCCTAGTGACTAAAATGGAGCCATTGACCAAAGTAAGACAAATGAAGATCAATACACTCAATTAGGACAAATAGGCTCATTACATCATCCTTTGGTTATCTACAACATCCTAGTGACTAAAATGGAGCCATTGACCAAAGTAAGACGAAATGAAGCTCAATACACTCAATTAGGACCAAAATAGGCTCATTACATCATCCTTTGGTTATCTACAACATCCTAGTGACTAAAATGGAGCCATTGACCAAAGTAAGACGAATGAAGCTCAATACACTCAATTAGGACCAAAATAGGCTCATTACGGTTACCTACATCTAGAGACTAAATTGATGAATTCACCAAAGTAAGACAAATGAAGCTCAATACACTCAATTAGGACCAAAATAGGCTTATTACGTCATCCTTTGGTTACCTACACCTTTCTAGAGACTAAAAGGGATGAGTTCACCAAAGTACGATGAAATGAAGCTCAATACACTCAATTAGAACCAAAATAGGCTCATTACACCATCCTTTGGTTACTACAACATCCTAGTGAGTAAATGGATGAATTGATCAAAGTAAGACCTAATGAAGCTAAATACACTGAATTAGGAGCAAAATAGACTCATTACATCATCCTTTGGTTATCTACAACATCCTAGTGACTAAAATGGAGCCATTGACAAAAGTAAGACGAAATGAAGCTCAATACAGTCAATTAGGACCAAAATAGGCTCATTAATCATCCTTTGGTTATCTACAACATCCTAGTGACTAAAATGGAGCCATTGACCAAAGTAAGACAAAATGAAGATCAATACACTCAATTAGGACATAAATAGGCTCATTACATCATCCTTTGGTTATCTACGACATCCTAGTGACTAAAAATGGAGCCATTGACCAAAGTAAGACGAAATGAAGCTCAATACACTCAATTAGGACCAAAATAGGCTCATTAATCATCCTTTGGTTTTCTACAACATCCTAGTGACTAAAATGGAGCCATTGACCAAAGTAAGACAAAATGAAGATCAATACACTCAATTAGGACATAAATAGGCTCATTACATCATCCTTTGGTTATCTACAACATCCTAGTGACTAAAATGGAGCCATTGACCAAAGTAAGACGAAATGAAGCTCAATACACTCAATTAGGACCAAAATAGGCTCATTACATCATCCTTTGGTTATCTACAACATCCTAGTGACTAAAATGGAGCCATTGACCAAATTAAGACCAAATGAAGCTGAATACACTGAATAAGGACCAAAATAGGCTCATTACATCATCCTTTGGTTATCTACAACATCCTAGTGACTAAAATGGAGCCATTGACCAAAGTAAGACGAAATGAAGATCAATATACTCAATTAAGACCAAAATAGGCTTATTACATCATCCTTTGGTTATCTACAACATCCTAGTGACTAAAACGGAGCCATTGACCAAAGTAAGATCAAATGAAGCTCAATACACTCAATTAGGACCAAAATAGGCTCATTACATCATCCTTTGATTACCTACACCTTTCTAGTGACTAAAATGGATGAATTGATCGAAGTAAGACCTAATGAAGCTCAATACACTAAATTAGGACCAAAATAGGCTCATTACATCATCCTTTGGTTATCTACAACATCCTAGTTATTAAAATGGAGCCATTGACCAAAGTAAGACCTAATGAAGCTCAATACACTCAATTAGGACCAAAATAGGCTCATTACATCATCCTTTGGTTATCTACAACATCCTAGTGACTAAAATGGAGCCATTGACCAAAGTAAGACCTAATGAAGCTCAATACACTCAATTAGGAACAAAATAGGCTCATTACATCATCCTTTGGTTATCTACAACATCCCAATGACTAAAATTGATGAATTGATCAAAGAAAGACCAAATGAAGCTCAATACACTCAATTAGGACCAAAATAGGCTTATTACGTCATCCTCTGGTTACCTACACCTTTCTAGAGACTAAAAGGGATGAGTTCACCAAAGTAAGATGAAATGAAGCTCAATACACTCAATTAGAACCAAAATAGGCTCATTACACCATCCTTTGGTTACTACAACATCCTAGTGAGTAAATGGATGAATTGATCAAAGTAAGACCTAATGAAGCTAAATACACTGAATTAGGAGCAAAATAGACTCATTACATCATCCTTTGGTTATCTACAACATCCTAGTGACTAAAATGGAGCCATTGACAAAAGTAAGACGAAATGAAGCTCAATACACTCAATTAGGACCAAAATAGGCTCATTAATCATCCTTTGGTTATCTACAACATCCTAGTGACTAAAATGGAGCCATTGACCAAAGTAAGACAAAATGAAGATCAATACACTCAATTAGGACATAAATAGGCTCATTACATCATCCTTTGGTTATCTACAACATCCTAGTGACTAAAATGGAGCCATTGACCAAAGTAAGACGAAATGAAGCTCAATACACTCAATTAGGACATAAATAGGCTCATTACATCATCCTTTGGTTATCTACAACATCCTAGTGACTAAAATGGAGCCATTGACCAAAGTAAGACGATATGAAGCTCAATACACTCAATTAGGACCAAAATAGGCTCATTACGTCATCCTTTTGTTACCTACACCTTTCTAGAGACTAAAATTGATGAATTCACCAAAGTAAGACAAAATGAAGCTCAATACACTCAATTAGGACCAAAATAGGCTTATTACGTCATCCTTTGGTTACCTACACCTTTCTAGAGACTAAAAGGGATGAGTTCACCAAAGTACGATGAAATGAAGCTCAATACACTCAATTAGAACCAAAATAGGCTCATTACACCATCCTTTGGTTACTACAACATCCTAGTGAGTAAATGGATGAATTGATCAAAGTAAGACCTAATGAAGCTAAATACACTGAATTAGGAGCAAAATAGACTCATTACATCATCCTTTGGTTATCTACAACATCCTAGTGACTAAAATGGAGCCATTGACAAAAAGTAAGACGAAATGAAGCTCAATACAGTCAATTAGGACCAAAATAGGCTCATTAATCATCCTTTGGTTATCTACAACATCCTAGACTAAAATGGAGCCATTGACCAAAAGTAAGACAAAATGAAGATCAATACACTCAATTAGGACATAAATAGGCTCATTACATCATCCTTTGGTTATCTACGACATCCTAGTGACTAAAATGGAGCCAATGACCAAAGTAAGACGAAATGAAGCTCAATACACTCAATTAGGACCAA
>RYYW01000429.1:13890-48033 GCA_013621005.1 Aeschynomene evenia | reverse complement strand
TAAGTCCTTCGTTGTTTGAAGGCAGTTTAAGTCCTCAAGTGTTTTGAGGCAAAGTTTAAGTCCTTAAGTGTTTAAGGCAAAGAAGTCCTCAGTGTGAGGCAAGGAAGTCCTCTAGTGTGGAGGCAAGAAGTCCTCTAGTGTGAGGCAAGGAAATCCACTTCGGGTTGTGAAGTGGTGGAAGTCCTTTACTTGGTAAAGGCAGTGTTGTCTGGGAAGGCACTTTAAGAAGAATATCCAAGAACTCTCAACTGAAGGTTGAGGACTGGAGTAGGTTGGTTATAACCGAACCAGTATAAATTCTTTGTGTTAAGCTTTTCTCCCTTACTCTTTACTTGCATAAATCTTTGAGGAAAACTTTGCCACGATTTTAATTAAGAAGTCTCGTGAAAACTTTATTGATTAAATCAGAAAGCGTTTAAGAAATTCTAACGTAAAGTCATTTTCTTAAAATTGCTCAGAAAGGAACTTTCTCAGAAAAGACTAAGTTCTCAGAAACTTAATCTTCTCAGAAAGCAATTTCCGCTGCAAACTCTTAATTCTACCTTCTGAGTAAAAACAACTTTCTAAGTAAAAGTTTTAAGAAGTAATTTTAAAAACTTGCACGATTCAACCCCCCCTTCTCGTGCACACATACACTTTCAATTGGCATCAGAGCTCGGTCCTTAAGGGTTGAGCACTTCGCAGTGTCAAGGAAAAAGATCCACGAAGGGAAATATGAATTCACCAGCTGCATTCATATCAGATGGGGCTTCAATAAACAGACCTCCGATGTTTCTTGGAGACAGCTTCGACTACTGGCGTGACAGGATGACGCTATTCATCAAGCACACCAGTCTGGACTTATGGGATAGGATCGAGAATGGAGACTATCAGCCTCTGCAGACAATTACAGAGGATGTTGTAGTTGCAACAGACGCTGAGCCAGGAGTGCACCTCAGCACTCAGAACCCTATACAAGACGAGTCCCTAAGGACGAATGGACTCAAGAGATGAAGGAGAAGATACAACTCAACTTCAAAGCTAAATACATTCTTCTCTGCGCCTTGCCAAGGTAGAATACGACAAGATTGTGTCGTGTGACACCGCTCAGAAATTTGGAGAGATTACACATGCTGCATGAAGGAAATGATGAAGTCAAGGAAACCAAGGTATCAATGCTCGTACATAAGTACGAGTCCTTCTGCATGCAACCTGAGGAAACCATTGACAACATGTCAATAAGGTTTCTCCACATCATAAATCAGCTAAAGGTCTTGGGAAAGACCTACTCCAACGCTGAGATGGTGAGGAAAATTCTCAGAAGCCTCTCTGCCAAGTGGCGCCCCAAAGGTGACAGCGATCCAAGAAGCAAAGGATCTAAACCAGCTGGGTTTAGATGTATTGTTTGGCTCACTCAGAACTCACGAGATTGAGCTTGAAGGACTGCTTGGAGGACCATCTTCATCCTCAAGACCTCAGAAAGCTCTGGCTCTGAAAAGTCAGATCAAAAAGACTTCAAAAGCCCTAAAGGCTGAAGAAAATATCTGAGTCTGAAAACGATCAAAACTCAGATTCCGATGAAGATGACATCTCTCTTCTAGTAAGGAAAATGAAGAAAGCTTGGAAGAGAAGACCAAGCAAAGACAAAGAGATCACCCCTAGAAAGAAAAAAATGATGCCACAGCTGTGGAGAAAAAGGGCCACTTCAGAACGGAGTGCCCTCAGAACAAGGAAAGAAGAAGTTCATTCCCAAGAAGAAGAAGAAGGCAATGGCTGCTACATGGAGTGACTCAGAAGAGGAAGGCTCTGAGTCAGCAAGTGAAGAGGAAGCTAATGTCTGCTTCATGGCCGGTACTGACTATATTCTGGAAACAGAATCTGAGTCAGAAGAGGTACCAAACTCTCCTCCTCTCTCATACTCATACAATGAGATCTCAGAACTCTATGAAGAGCTTCTGAGAGACTCAAACGAATTAGCTAACAATTTCAGCAAACTAAGAAAGTCTTTTAAACACTTAGAAGCTGAAAATGCTAGACTAATTCAAGAAGTAGAGAACCTAAGGCTTGAAAGAGATGACTTTAAAAATAGATATCTTGAAAGTCACAACCTCTATCAAGCTTTAGAAACAATGTCTTCTGTAACTGTTGAAAAAGCCGAACTGGCTTTGATAGAATTACAAAGACAAATGAGCTTCTCACTTCTGACTTAGTTAAGATGGTCAAGGGTGAAAAAATGATGACACTCTTGCTTGGTGGTCAAAGACCTTACAAGGATAAGAGTGGACTTGGTATGAAGAAATCTTCGAACCAAATGATATTGATCCATCTTTAACTAAATCACCTCGCACGTGCATCGCATGTTTTAAGAGTGGCCATGGTTCTGAAGAATGTCCTATGTTGGAAAAAGGAAAAATCTCTAAGCCTCAGAAGGCTCAAAAGAAAACTCAGAAAGCAAAGCCTTCTAAGAAGACTAACCCTCTCAGAAGGGTAAAACTTCTCAGAAAGCAAGTGCTTCTGAAAAGGGCAAACAAAAGGTCTCTGACTCTCAAAACCATGACCCTTCTAAGAAAAGAAGGCAAAAGTCCAAGAAAGCTAACAAGCAAGGACCCAACAAGAATGGGTACCTAAATCTGTTAACTTTGTGACTGCAGGTACATCATCAAGCGCTGCTCCACCACCACGATGAGCAGTGGTACCTTGACAGTGGCTGCTCAAGGCACATGACTGGAAGCAAGCACTGGTTCAGAAGTCTCAAGCCCAAGAAAGGCGGAACAGTGCGATTCGGTGATGGCGCTAAGGGAAGAGTCACTGCAATAGGAGATGTTGGTAAGGATTCCTCTCATCAAATCTCAGATGTACTTTTGGTCGATGGCTTAACTCACAATCTATTAAGCATTAGTCAATTTTGTGACAAAGGCTTAAAGGTTGAGTTTTATGCCAAGTATTGTCATGTGATTAATCTCACAAATGACAAGATCGTTCTGGAAGGAAAACGTGTTGGTAACATCTATGTTATCCATCTGGATGATCTAAAGGATCAAAACGTGGAGTGCCTTGTCTCTGTCCAAGAAGACAAATGGCTATGGCATAAGAAACTTGGTCATGCCCATATGAGACTTCTTTCTGAACTCTCTCAGAAAGGACTTGTAAAGGGCCTTCCCAGCATTAAGTATCAGAAGGATGCAACCTGCGACTTCTGTGAAAGAGGGAAACAGACCAAGGCTTCCTTTCCCAGTAAAAAGGGTATTTCTACTCAGAAACCACTGGAACTGCTCCACATGGATCTCTTTGGACCAACCAGAACGGCTTCCCTCTCTGGAAAACGCTATGGTCTTGTCATAGTGGATGATTACTCCAGATTCACTTGGGTTTTCTTTCTAGCTTCTAAGGAAGAAACTTTTGAGAAGTTCAAAGCATTTGCGAAAAGAGTTTCAACTGAAAAGGATTCGCACATTCATGCCATTAGATCAGATCATGGTGGTGAATTTGAGAATCATGCTTTCGAAAAGTTTTGTGAAAATCTGGGCATTGCTCACGAATTCTCATCTCCCAGAACTCCTCAACAAAATGGAGTGGCTGAGAGAAAGAATCGAAGCCTTCAAGAGATGGCAAGAACAATGCTCTTAGAAAGCGGACTTTCAAAATGTTTCTGGGCTGAAGCAGTTAACACTTCATGCTACATTCAGAATCGAGTCTTTCTGAGACCAATTCTGAAAAAGACTCCTTACGAGCTATGGAAGAATAAAATACCAAACATTTCTTATTTCCATGTATTTGGTTCTTCTTGTTTTATTCTCAACACAAAGGACAAACTTTCTAAGTTTGATCCTAAGTCCGATGATGGATGCTTCCTAGGATACTCCTCAGTCTCTAAGGCTTACAGAGTATATAACAAAAGGAGTAAATGTGTTGAAGAGACAATCCATATTAAGTTCAAAGAACTTAGTAAGGACATGTCTCAGAAAGATGCAGACTTAGAAGATGAGTTTGAGAAACTCAACATCTCTTCTGAGAAAGCCAAAAAGAAAATTCTTATAGATGATGAGACTGACTTCCAACCCATGGAACAACCATCTCTATCTAAAGAAAAATCTAGTAGCATCATCGAAGCTCCAGAACCTAGAGAATCTACTTCTCCAAATGCAATGGAATTTAGATTCTCAGAAGGTCAAGCCTCTGATGACTCAGAAAGAGAACCTTCTGTGTCTCCTTCTCAGAACCCTACTCCTAAAGGGATTAGAGGCTCAAGAGACTTGAAGAACGTCTCTCAGAATGAAGTCTTGGGTAATCCAGAACGTGGCGTAAGAACCAGAAGGAACTACACAAATCTTGCTATGTTTCTGAACTTGAACCAGACTCCATAGAAGAGGCGTTAGATGATCCTAGCTGGGTAAATGCCATGCAGGATGAACTTGACCAATTCGAGAGAAATCAAGTTTGGAAACTAACTCAGAAGCCCAAAGGCAAGAGTGTCATTGGAACTAAATGGGTGTTTCGAAACAAACTTGATGAAAATGGTCAAGTCGTGAGAAACAAGGCCAGATTGGTTGCTCAAGGGTACAACCAACAAGAAGGGATAGACTACGATGAAACTTTTGCTCCAGTCGCAAGATTGGAAGCTATCAGAATGTTGCTAGCTTTTGCTGCACACAAAGGTTTCAAACTCTATCAAATGGACGTCAAGTCTGCCTTCTTTAATGGATACCTTTCTGAGGAAGTTTATGTAAAACAACCTCCTGGTTTTGTGAATGATGCATTCCCTGATCACGTATTTAAGCTTACAAAGGCTCTCTATGGTCTGAAACAAGCTCCCAGAGCTTGGTACGATAGATTGAGCTCCTTCCTGCTTAAAAACGGATTCTCAAGAGGGAAAGTGGACACAACTCTCTTTACACTCTCAGAAGACTCTGGCTTCTTGATTGTCCAGATTTATGTTGATGACATAATATTTGGCGCAACCAATGAATGCCTTTGCAAAGAATTCTCCAAGCTTATGCAAGGTGAATTCGAGATGAGCATGATGGGAGAATTAAAATTCTTCCTAGGATTGCAAATCAAGCAAGAGTCAGAAGGGACTGTTATCCACCAAGAGAAGTATACCAAAGAACTTCTGAGGAAGTTTCTGGTGGATAAGGCCAAACCCATGAGCACTCCCATGCATCCCTCTCAAGTAATAGACTTGGATGAAGATGGTGAGAAAGTTTCAGAAAGCAACTATCGAGGGATTATTGGCTCACTTCTCTACTTAACTGCCTCCAGACCAGATATTCAACTTAGTGTTGGGATCTGTGCTAGATTCCAGTCTAAGCCTAAGCAATCACATTTAACTGCAGTTAAACGAATTTTACGATATTTAAGTGGAACTACTAATCTTGGTCTTTGGTACGAGAAAGGTTGTTCTTCTGATGTTGTAGGATATTGTGATGCTGACTACGCTGGAGATAGGATCGATCGCAAAAGCACAAGTGGCTGCTGCTGCTTCTTTGGAAAATGCTTGATCACTTGGTCTTGCAAGAAGCAAAATACGATCGCCCTATCAACTGCTGAAGCTGATATGTGTCTGCTGCGAACTGCTGTTCTCAGATGCTCTGGATTAAGAATCAGCTACTTGATTATCAATTAAGGTACACCAAAATTCCTATCCTTTGTGATAATACAAGTGCTATCAACTTAGCTAAGAATCCTATTCAGCATTCTCGATCTAAGCACATTGATATAAAACATCATTTTATTCGGGATCATGTGCAAAAAGGCGACATTGAACTCAATTTGTGAATACTGAGGATCAAATCTCAGATATATTTACAAAGCCTTTACCGAGGATCGTTTCAATGTTCTGAAAGGACTTCTTAAGTTAAGACGTTTCTAAGTACTTTGAAATTAGAATTTTTCTTCTTAGAAACCCCCTTTAGTCCTAGTTTAGACTCTGAGACAACAAAATAGAACTAAGCTTCTGAGCTAGAAGTAGGATAAACACAGAAAACTCTATCTGAGAAAATTTGTTCTCAGAAGACTCATCCCTCAGAAAGGAGATCTTCTGAAACATTTCTCAGAAGGAGCATCCCTCAGAAGGACCACTTCCCTCAGAAGGGTACCTTCCGAGAAACAAGTTACCAACGGTAACTTTTGGGACAAGCGTCAGAAACGGCTAGTTACAAGCCAGTTCTAAAATACTCAAGGCATTGTTCCAGTTGAGCACTTTGCGCTAAAACATACCAAAACTCTGCCAAATCCTCTCCTCGCTTTCCAATCTTCATCTGTTTCATATTCCATCTCTCTCTCTCTCTGCTATCTCTACTCACTTGTCCTTCTCTATCTCCCTCATCTCATTCCAAACTTAAAATTTTTTTTAAATGGCCTCCTCTGGAGAAATTAAGGGATTGATGAGAAACAACTTAATGAGGTTTCAGAAGACATCCTCTACGAGGATGAGAAGATGCAATCCCTATTTCACAAGACCTATCTCCCACGGAATCTAGCCATGGGAAGGGTATTGCCTTTCAATGTCTACAACCAGGTGGACGAACTTCAGCTCACTTTTCTGAAGCAACAGGATGGCCAGCCATGATGAGCTCCGAGGATGTATGCTACCCAAATGTGGTAAGGGCATTCTACTCGCAAATCGAAAGGTTCACCAACAAAGGGGTCAAGAGCACGATTGCTGATCAAAAGATCCGCTTCTCCTCCTCTGACATCAACAAAATTTTCAAGACCTTGAATGGTGGTGCTGTCATCGCCGACGACCCAGAATGGGTCAAGGAGGTAGATGACTCAGAAGAAGAAGTGGTAACACTTCTAACTGGTAGCAACAGTCTACCACTCAAGGGCGTGAAGGTGCCTCATCTCACGCAAGAAGCCAGAATCATCTTCTCAGTTATCCAGCATACCCTTCTCCCTCGGATTGGAGACATGGGGAACGTCACCACCATGGATGCATGCCTACTGTACCACCTGCTGAAGAAGGAAAGAGTAGACTTTGGAAGGATGATGCTCAACTACATGATGCACCAAGCTCATCCTAAGAGGGCTCTCACAAGTCTACCTTACGGAAGCCTTCTGACCAAAATTCTCAACCATCTCTCCTTCCCACTTGAAGACTACGAGTATGTCTTCAACCACAGCAAATTCACGATGGTCACTTTCAACAACATCAAGAAGAAGAAGGAGGAAGCAAAGCCTTCTAAGGGAGCTGCTGGTCCCAACCAGCCCTCTAAGGCTGAAAAAGGAAAGAAAAAGGTTTCCGATCCTTCATAAAAGAAGAAGAAGAAGCAAAAGGTGACTCATCCTTCTCCAACAAGGGTGACAAGGAGTATGGCTTCTAAAGAAGCTCAGAAGACTCCTCAGAAGGAACCTGAGGTTGTTGAGGCTGCTAAAGACTCAGAAGAAACAACGTCTGAGCAACCCATGACCAGAAAGAGGAAAACACCTCCAACTCTCCAAGTCCCAGACGTGCCACCAGAAGGGAAAAAGAAACATGGTCGTTTGGTAAAAGCTTACTCTAAAACTCCACCTTCCTTTCTTAAATCTTCCTCTACTTCAATTCCTGTTTCTGATTCTGTTTCTGGTCTAAAACCCACAAAATTTAAAACTAAACTCCTGCATTCCTTGAACTATCAGGTAAAGTCTCACAAAGGAGTGGGGATAAAAACCACTAAGAAACAGAGCCCGCTGAAGCCGGCGGGTAAAGAAATTGTCGCAGTTGCTGCTACTGCTGCTGCCACTACCACCACTACTGCTGCTGGTGCTGTTGAAGAAGAAGCAGAAGCATCTCATCACTCCTCCCCCTCTGGGAATGTCTCTCCTCCGAGAGAAGACGTTCAGGGGCATGGAGGAAATGTTGCTGATTCCTCTTCTGAGGAAGGAGATGCGGCAAGCTTCCGCATTGAGCATCGCACTCCAGATGCTGGAAGCTCCAAGAAAGAGCCCCAGAAGAAGCCATCTGAGGTTTCTATGGTGGAACTTTCTGAGACAACCACAACTGAGGCTGCTACTGTAAATGCTGAATCATTGGCTCAGACGATGCTTGATGTCCAGAAGGAACTGGATCAACCTTCTGAGACTCCAGAAGCTGCTCAGATGCAACCAGAACAACAACTACAACATAAGGAAGCCTTACTTGAACCAACTTCTGAGGTTGATCCCCTCTCTTCTGAGATCCCTCAGGAACATGAGGAAACTCATGTCTCAACACATGAAGTAGTGCCAGGGACCACCAGCACTGGGCTCAGCTCAGAGGTGGGCGCTGACGCTACCATGGCTGCCGGAGTTGCAGCAGTTGAGGCATTTGTTGCCCACAGTTCCTTAGAAGGAACTCTATCTGAGAAGGACTCTCAAAAGGAACCAGAGGTTCCTCCTCTAGATCTAACAGAAGTTCCTCCTGCATCCTTCGATCAAGAAGGTCCCACCTTCTCGATTACGGACTCAATGATTGGTTCCGGCTTTCAGCTGGGAAGGATGGTAGTCACCCCACCCTCTGTGCAATTTCGGCCTTTCTTTGGTCAAACTGAGAAGTTGAAGGGCAGTGAAGCAATACACAACCAGATTCCAACTTTCAACCTCTCAGAAGATGCTCAGCCTTCTGGTGCAATGGAGCAACCACTTGCTCTAGTTTCTGAGGACACTCAGAGGCAGTCTTCTATTGAACTCGCTGCTATTGACGACAAAGCTGTCCAAGAAGAAGAACTTCCTGAATATCAAAAGAGGGATATCATTGATGAAGTACTTGAGGCTGAAGTCTCTCGTCCTCCTCCATCTCAACCCTCATCTTCTCAACAGCCTTCCACTTCCTCTGAACTACCTCCACAATGCGCTCCGAATGCGACTCAGAGCGAGATTCTCATGGAGATATGCCAGCTGCTACGCTACATTGCCAGAAAACAGTAGTTCTAAGTCAATGATGGCTTTTATGAAATAGCCACCCTTTTTGATGTAACAAAGGGGGAGTAGATAATGATAAAATTTTCTTTACAATGGCTATACGTAAACACTAGGCTAGGACTTAGGGGGAGCAACAACTTAGGGGGAGCCAAATTTTTTGTATCTCTACAAAACCATCAATGAAAATTCATTATTTTGGCATCTCATGTTTTACTTAATTTTATTTGGCATCTCTTGATTTACTTAGCCTAGTATTTCTGAATTTCATACATATATTCATCAAGAAATACACGCTATGTAATTGATAATCTCAAACAGTAATCATACATTGCATACTTTAACTGTTGATTATCACAGCCTTCTAAGAAAATAACTAAGCCTTCTCTCAGAAAGCTAAGTTAGTTTCTAAGAAAGCAAAAGTGCATTCTGAATAAGTTGTGAACTTACTCAGAAACACTTCTGAACTTAAGCAAAATTATTATCTTAAGACTTAAGTTGTTATCATCAAAAAAGGGGAGATTGTAAGCTCCAGAACCCTTCTGAGAGAATTAGGCATAATTCTCTTAGAGTTGTGAAGGTTTTAATGATAACAAGGTAAGCCATAAGTATAAAAATTTTACTTAAGGTTTTGCTAATATGTGCGCTAACTGTCTCAGAAAGCTTTAGATTTTTGCAAAACCATGAGTAAAGACCAAGACAAAACATCAAGTAGCCTCGAGATCAATTGATAAAATCATAGCGCCAAAGATATCAGAAAGGATGTCTCAGAAGCGCAGAAGGTGAAAACATGTTTCTGAGGAAAGAACACTGTCGCCTCAGAAGGGTCTCAGAAGACCTTGCGACTAAGTGGTTCTCAGAAGGGTCCTCCCTCAGAAGGTTCGCCTCAGAAGTCCGTACAACTCTCAGAAAGTTGGACTCAGAAGCAACCAAGTGTCTGGACTCAAGGGATCGCAAGAAGTCTCAGAAAGCTCGCTACAACTAGCTAAGGAAGTGAGAACACGCGCACTGTGCAGTTCTGAAAAGTTCCTCATTTCGCGCTGACTGTAGCAGGGAGCCGTTCTGAAAAGGACACAGCCACATAAGCAAAGTGAAAGCCTCTGATTTCGCGGCTCTTTAATGCTTATATATATGAGTTCAATTCCAGAGCAATGTGACGAAATTCTTGCGCTAAAAACTCTTGATTAAACGTGCAAAAACTCTGCTGAATTGAAAATCATCTGCGAAAACTTAGAACTTTCTCAGAAAGACAATTTTACGGAATTGTTCTTTCAACTTTGCGAAAATCTTCTAGTTCTGTATTGGTGTAAATTCTTACAATTGTAAGTTAAATCTAGAAGTCTACTAAGGGTCAAATTAAGTTTGTAACTTAATCTTGGTAGTTGGTTTTCAAGGCAAAAACAACTTTCCGAAAAACGCTAAGTCCTTCGCTGTTTGAAGGCAGTTTAAGTCCTCGAGTGTTTTGAGGCAAAGTTTAAGTCCTTAAGTGTTTAAGGCAAAGAAGTCCTCAGTGTGAGGCAAGGAAGTCCTCTAGTGTTGGAGGCAAAGAAGTCCTCTAGTGTGAGGCAAGGAAATCCACTTCGGGTTGTGAAGTGGTGGAAGTCCTTTACTTGGTAAAGGCAGTGTTGTCTGGGAAGGCACTTTAAGAAGAATATCCAAGAACTCTCAACTGAAGGTTGAGGACTGGAGTAGGTTGGTTATAACCGAACCAGTATAAAATTCTTTGTGTTAAGCTTTTCTCCCTTACTCTTTACTTGCATAAATCTTTGAGGAAAACTTTGCCACGATTTTAATTAAGAAGTCTCGTGAAAACTTTATTGATTAAAATCAGAAAGCGTTTAAGAAATTCTAATGTAAAGTCATTTTCTTAAAATTGCTCAGAAAGCAATTTCCGCTGCAAACTCTTAATTCTACCTTCTGAGTAAAAACAGCTTTTTAAGTAAAAGTTTTAAGAAGTAATTTTTAAAACTTTCACGATTCAACCCCCCCTTCTCGTGCACACATACACTTTCACAACAGTGCAGCCTCTGGTTAGAGTTGATACTATGTGAAGAAACGAGAGAGAGAGTTTGTGTATTTGAGATGATCGAGAGTCATTTAGTGTGTGTATGTATGTGTTACAATATATCTATTTATCACTTCTTAAATTTTGTTGATATTTATTGGTTTTTTAAAAAACCTTATTTTATGTGTATTGGTGATATTTATTGAATATTTTTTAAAAATTCTTATCATATCTTGAAATGAACATTATTTTTTTAAAAAAATAATGTAGTTCATATAAATTTATTACAATGAGTTTTATTTAGAATTTTTATAAACAGTGTCAATTTTTATGATAACTAAAAAAGTAGGTTAATATACATATTATCAAGAAAATAGATTATTAAAGATTATTAAAAAATTTGCATCAAAATTTGTAAAAAAAGTAGTTGAAAAAATAATTGCAGCTCTATTTTTAAGTAAACAATTTGCAGCTAATTTTTCGCATCTAAATTCACAAGTAAATAATTCGCAGTAAAATTCGCAAGAATGAGTAGTCGCAAGAAAATTTATAGCTAATTTTTCACAACTAAATTTGCAAGTAAATAATTCACAGCAAAATTCGCAAGAGTATTCACAAGTAAATAATTTGCAGCAAAATTCGCAAGAAAGAATAATTGCAAGAAAATTCGCAGGTAATTTGCAGCAAAATTCGCAAGAAAATTCACAGCTAAATTCGCAAGTAAATAATTCGCAGCAAAATTCGCAAGAAAGAGTAGTCGCAAGAAAATTCGCAGGTAATTTTTCGCAGCTAAATTCACAAGTAAATAATTTGCAAAAAAAATTCACAAGAAAGAGTAGTCACAAGAAAATTCACAGCTAAATTTTTGAAGCTTTATTCGCAACAAAATTTGCAACTAATAGTAAGTCTCCACAAAATTCGGAACAAAGATTTCGCAAGTTAATTCGTAGCTAATTTTCTTGTAGAATTAGCTGCGAATTTTAGTCCATTAACATATTACTTGTGAATTTATTCGCAAAAATTTTACCTGTAAAAATTTTCGCAGGTAAAATTTCCCACTTTTTTGTTGGAATATTACTTGTGAATTTTGCTGCGAATTTCAAAATTCACAGCAAAATTTTTAAAAATATGATTTTTAAGTAAAATTCGCAGCTAATACCTGCAAAAAAAATTTGCAGCTAAAATTCGAAGCTATTTTGCATTTTTCTAGTAGTGAGGTAGCTTTGGTAGTGGTGACAGTGTGAGAGTTGGTGATGACTTTGGTGGTGGTTGAGGTGGCTTTGGTGGTGGAGGTGTTTTTGATAGTAGTGGTGGTGGTAGTGTCAAAGGTGGCGGTCACAGTGGCTTTGATGGTGATGATGATGAAGATAGCTTTGGTTTGTGGTATGGTGTCAGAAGTAATGCATGAGGTTGGGAGTTGATGGTGGCAGTGGCTTTGGTGGTGGAGATGGAAAGTGATACTAATAAACTGTACTATGATACATTGTTGCAACTGTACTATAATCCTTCCCAATTATTAAACTTTTAATTTTATGTAGATGAATATATAAGTGAATATATTTTGATCGTATTAGTAGTTAGATTATTTTTCTTGTCGGGGAAATATCATTGTTCCGTAAGTATTCGATGCGCGCGTAAATTCACGCTGAGGAACTCACAAGTAATTTTTTATGGTGGTAGATAATAACTCAATTATTATAAGTCTAGAGCATGAACTCAATTAGACCCACTAAAAATATGCGATCCACAAGTTGGAAATAATTTTTTTGTTTGAGTGCTAATAAAATCTATTGGTAATTTGGTATATATATATATGTATTAGAGGATATGATGATAAATCATATCAGTGATTGATATGGTGATATCCTTAATTGATATGATGTGATTTAGATTGATTTAGGAGAAGATTATATAATATCATTGATTGATTTACAATGATATTATATTAATATGTTTTGATTTGATATTTGCCTATAAATAGACATTGTCCTTTGTACTTGAACAAGATGAATAAGAAAGAATATTTCCATATTAGTTTACATTTTCATTTGACATAGTCTCTTTATACTCTCCCAACATGAATTCTAACATGGTATCAGAGCCATGGTATCCACCTTGAACACATCTCTTCCGCTTGTACCTCGATGAGTTCTTATAACTCTTTTTTTTTTTTTGATAAATAACATGAGATTTCAATAGAAAGGGAAAGCTCATGGGATCAATTAATATGCTCTCACTAAAAAAACCTCCTAAACCTATTGAGGAAAAAGAGCAACATATCAATCAATATACAATAAACAACATCACAATAACCAACCAATCCTTCCTTACAAATACAAAGCCACGTAAGGGCACCATAACATATGGTGCATTATAAGCCCAAACACTTGTAACCTGCACAATATCAGTACTTCCCTTATAAACTATGGCAAGTCATTATAATCCCCTCATACTTAGTGCATCGCAGAACACCCATGTGTCCAAGCTGGTCTTTTTCATCGCCTCATATGGATACTTCTTACTCCATAGTTTTTCAAGCTGTGTCTCCACCATGCTCTCCCCAAATCAAGGTTCTCTGTCACCAAGTTTTCCTTAAAGGAAAATTCATTATTCCAGGCTTGTACCCACCAATTCACAGTTAATTTCATGTGAGTCTTCTCAAACTCCCACCTCAGTTTGTATCCCTTAAATATGGTTTTATTTCTCAGCTTCCACAAATTCCAAATCACCACAGAGAAGCAAGTTATCCACATTTTCATCTCCAATTCTGCCATAAGCATTGTTTTCCATTCATTAAATATGCTAGCTGGCTTCCCGTTCATACACGTTTCACGTTTGGAATCCCCACCACTCAGAACTCTTTTATATTTTATTTGATTGCTTTCTATTTTCTATAATGTTTTTCAAAGATAAAAAAAAATCCTTTACCTTACCTCATAAAACCCTACAAACAACCATTTCTACACTACCTTCATGCTATTTTGACTCCATGATATGTTGACTGAAGAAGGGGTTTGCAATTTTATCCATAAAATTTGCATTGGAAAAAATGGGTTATCAACTTTGTCCATAAAAGTTGCACCGAAAAGGGTTTGTAATTTTTTCCAAAAAAGTTGCATTGAAAGGGGTTTGTAACTTTTTCCACAAAAGTTGCACGAAAATGAGTTTGCAGCTTTCTCCACAAAAGGTGCATGGAAATGGGTTTGCAGCTTTCTCCATAAAAGGTGCATGGAAATGAGTTTGCAGCTTTCTCCGTAAAAATTGCATGGAAATGGGTTTGCAGCTTTTTCCACAAAAGATGCATAGATCTACATGATTAATTATGATATCAAATAAGTTATGAAGTGATATGAATTTTGATTGTTGTAGTGGACATTGCAATTTTTTTTCTTTCAAGTTGATTGTATTACATTAGTGATTTCAAGTTGGAGATGCTCAAATTTGCACCGTCCAACTTGCGGGAGGGTATTAGAGGATATGATGATAAATCATATCAGTGATTGATATGATGATATCCTTGATTGATATGAGGTGATTTAGATTGATTTAGGAGAATATTATATAATATCATTGATTGATTTACAATGATATTATATTAATATATGTTTTGATTTGATATTTGCCTATAAATAGACATTGTCCTTTATACTTGAACAAGATGAATAAATCAGAATATTTTTGTATTACTATACAGATCTGTTTAGCACAATTTCTCTCTATACTCTCCCAACATGAATTCTAACAATATGAATATGATTGAGTATGAGGGCCTAAAAGTGTTGATGAGGTACATCTTACATTATTGTACTTGGAAACTTGTTGGCGCCATTTGGCTTGTAGTATGATGAAAGACATGTCATGGTTGCCAACCTCGTATATATCCGCACATAATATAAATCTAAAGGTATGGCATAATTTTTAGTTAATTAAGTTGCTTAAGTATTTAAATAGATGATATATATGAATTTGTTTTTGTGATCACATGATATTATTACCTCTTATGAGATCTTTTGTCTAAAAGGATTATTAATCACGATTACCAATCATAGATATCCTAAATAATAAGAAATCAGGACATAATAAACATTTTAATTTGGGAAATGTTTATCGTACAACTAAAATTGATCCAACCAGCATCCAACTTATTAAATATAATTGTAGGATTTGTTTGTTAAGGGATCTTATCAACATATAATTATAAGTTAGATGAAAGTTGGATGATTTTATGTTGTACCTATACTATTACTGTAATTTAATTTACCCTCTTGCATGGGAAAGACACTTTCTATCCGTAAGTGATGAGAATAAGCTTTCTATCCAAATTTGGAGATGGTTACTGGTTAGAGTGAATAATTATATAATATGTTTGCTAGTTTTTGGTTCACTATTAGGATATGCACCATCGATTATGGTAATTAATTCACTATTAGAAAAATGAGTATTTTAATAATTAAAATATTAAATATGTTAATAAAAATAATATTTATAATTAATGACCGTAGAAAATATTTATAAACTATTTTTAAATATTTTTAACGATCAATAATTGTCAAAAAAATTTTGTACTTGATTTGATCTTTTATCAACACTTTCAATAATTAACTGTAAGTATTATTCGGTGATTCTTTAATTTGTTGGTTTGTATATATAAAAAAAAAAGTGGGACAACTGATCCAGATTTTTCTTTTTTTATATTAAAGCAAGAATCGAACTTTCAATACTTAGTGAAGGGAGAATGAGTGTTAACCGCTCAACTACACTCCTAATTAGGTATAATTAGTTATAATACACGTACATGCTGTAATTAGGTATTAGATGTATATATATACACACATTAGCCTAATATGAGCACTTTTATCATTTAGTATATTTTATCATTAGAGTTGTCTATTTCTATGAAGTATTTCCTCAATCACTGAATTTTAAGAGAGATAAGGGAAGTGATCCACATGAATTAGAGATATACACACCCGTTATTTTGATTTGATCTTTTATTGTTGCTTTACCTTCTACTTAATTACGAAGTTTTTTTTTTTTTTGTTACTTACGAAGTTTTTGTTACACACATATAAACACCACATCTAAAAGAATATTGACGGAATGTTTGACCAAATCATAGAGAGATTATATTACTGGATATAAAATAGACTGATGATATGATTTATTCATTCATCTAATTAAGGCGAAGAATAATATCATATACATAGTTACTTTTTATGAAGACAAAATTATTACAAAGTTTATTTATGTCTGTCGTCATGTATTTATATTTATAAGATTGTATTGTTTGGATGGTGTAACACCCTAGAAATTAGCCCTTAATGCTTAAGTCATCTTAGGCCAATCATCAAGTGTCACGTCCTGATTTTATAGTTTGTTCCTTTCTTTTAAAATAATATACGCGGAAAATATGTGGGAATTTATTTTCGAAAATATAATATCGTGAAAATAGGGGCAATCGTCAATATATACACGCTAGGTATAACCATACATAATATATCTATGTAATATATATACATGCAATGCAACTCTAACTTTAAACATACATCACAAATATTCCCAAATACATGAATCATAACAATTATTTAATATAATATATTACTAATATAAATATCGCCGGCTAACAATGGTCTGACTTTAACTAAGAATAAAACACATAAATAATGGAAAATCATATAAAACAACGAAAGTTCCATGCGTCGTCGTCTCAGCTACGGGTGTCTTTGACATTGGTACGACGGTTCCCTCCAGCGGTAGATCGTCTAAGCTCCTTTCAAACGGATGGACCCTCAAGTCCTTCGGCATCCTGCCATAGCTCTCCATCTAGAGATGGTACGGAATAGGGGTGAGAAACTATAATTTCTCAGTAGGGTATGCACACATAGGTGTCATCATATCCATCTCCGCCACTTCGAGTTTATTATGAAAATGTGATCATACATAAAGACTCGTTCAATTTTAAGCTAAAATCCCTTCAGTCGAAGTGGATGACTTTTAATCATGCTTCTTAATAACATTCTAAACATGCTATGCATTGAACATATTTATAATAAAATTCACATAACACTTCATTCACAAGGCAGTTAGTCACACTATACATTTTCATAACTTCTTAGTTCTTTCTTGTCTTTAACTTTACTTTACTTTACTTTAACTTTAACTTTAACTTTAACTTAGTTCATATGGACCTCCCTCAACTTCTTTCTTTCTTGGTAATGAGCTCATACCGTGGCCGTCGCCACCTTGGGTTCCCTTTCGGGAGAGGGGTACTTTTGAGAGTCACCTTCCCTTACCGAAGGATCGTCATCATCTTGGCTAGAATCATCTCCCCTTACCGGAGGATCATCTCTTTACTTTTCTTATAACATTTAATTATGGGGTACTTTTGAGAGTCATCTTCCCTTACCGAAGGATCGTCATCATCTTGGCGAATCACCTCCCCTTACCGGAGGATCATCTCTTTACTTTTCTTATAACTTTTAATTATCTTTACTTTAATTATGCATAAACTTGAAATGCAATCATCATCAAACTTATAAAATATACTCGTTAACATCATGAAATAAACATAACACATACACTTACTTGTTGTGACATCATGGAGAATAAATAAATACAACACCTTATCAAATAAACATGATATATAATTACTTATAAATATTATTCTTAGTGTTTCGATACCTTTCATGTCATTTGATCACATTTATTTTATTATTATTTCTTACTTTGTACTTTATTCTAGTTTTACTTGTATTTTTTACTCTACCCTTAAGTATCTTGTAAACTCTTATATTTTATTCTTCGCTCATCTTGCCTTCTATATTATCATTATTATTATCATATATCAGATATTATCTCATTTACTTATATATATCCTATCTAATATTCTATACCTTATCTAATGTTATAAGGTAACAACTTAACATTACTACCGTCTTATTACTTTAATTTTGTAACTATTACTTTGACTATTATCAATACTAATATTATTACCAATATTAAAAAAAAGTTCACTCTTTCCTTGCGTGATTAGTTAGTTTAACTTTTATGTGTTATGTTAATACTGTAATTATAATTCTGAGCCTAGCTTTTTATCTATTTATTTGTTTTTTTTCTTTCTTTCTTTTGCCCAACCAAAAACGTTCTTCTCTCGTCATTACTATTATTACCGTGGATATTATTCTTGTCACATACATTTTTATTCTTCTCATCTATTATTCTTATTATTGGGAAAACCTTTACTAACATAATTAACAATATTTATTATTATCATTTCTAGTTTAACCTTAATTATCACTATTATTGCTGCTATTATTATTAAAATTATTTCTCCTATTACCTTTCCTATTATCATTACTATATCTACCACATTATTATTATTTTTGTTATATCTACTACCTTTACTATCATCACCATTTTATTATTATTACTATATTATATTTACCATGTTTATTTCTATCACCAAACTCAGTGTTTATCGATCAATAGAAAATCACCACTGTAAACTATATATGATCTTTTTTTTTTCGCAAAAAGAAAATAAATGTGTTTTCTTTCATTGATTTAATTACTAAAATATATATATAATAACCTTTTGTGTATGACAGCTACGTACGATATATATATATATATATATACCACCAGAGCAGTAAATTTCAATATCTTAGGTCATCAAAATCTTAGAATTATTACTTTAGATTTTTGTTTTGAATTTAAACACAGAAAACAAGAATTTTCATGTACATTTCTTTTGGGATTAGATTACGTGTTGTTTCTTTTCATCTTATTAACACTTCATACGAAAATGTACAGATCAATTTAACATAATAGTAGTAAATGATTAATTCTCAACACATATCATTTTTCGTTCATGAGAAAATTAACTGACATAATTCAATACTTTGATAAAATTTCATAACATGCATTAGCATATATGGTCATACATACATAGTAATAAAGCACAAGAAATTTCCCTACCTCAAAAGCTTGAAGATATAGACAAAAGCTCCTAGATAAAAGCTCCTAGATAAAAATCTTGTAAGCTCCAGAACCCTTCTGAGAGAATTAAGCATAATTCTCTTAGAAGTTATGAAAGTTTTAATGATAACAAGGTAAGCCATAAGTATAAAATTTTACTTAAGGTTTTGCTAATATGTGCGCTAAGTGTCTCAGAAAGCTTTAAATTATTGCAATACCATGAGCAAAGACCAAGACAAAACATCAAGTAGCCTCGAGATCAATTGATAAAATCATAGCGCCAAAGATATCAGAAAGGATGTCTCAGAAGCGCAGAAGGTGAAAACATGTTTCTGAGGAAAGAACACTGTCGCCTCAGAAGGGTCTCAGAAGACCCTGCGACTAGCAGTTCTCAGAAGGGTCTTCCCTCAGAAGGGTCTTCCCTCAGAAGGTTCGCCTCAGAAGTCCGTACAACTCTTAGAAGGTTGGACTCAGAAGCAACCAAGTGTCTGGACTCAAGGGAGCGCAAGCAGTCTCAGAAAGCTCGCTACAACTAGCCAAGGAAGTGGGAACACGCGCACTGTGCAGTTTTGAAAAGTTCCTCATTTCGCGCTGACTGTAGCAGGGAGCCGTTCTGAAAAAGGACACAGCCACATAAGCAAAGTGAAAGCTTCTAATTTCGCGGCTCTTTGATGCCTATATATATGAGTTCAATTCCAGAGCAATGTGACGAAACTCTTGCGCAATAACTCTTGATTAATCGTGCCAAAACTCTGTTGAATTGAAAATCATTTTGCAAAAACTTAGAACTTTCTCAGAAAGACAATTTTTACGAAATTGTTCTTCTAACTTTGCAAAATCTTCTAGTTCTGAATTGGTGTAAATTCTTACATTTGTAAGTTAAATCTAGAAGTCTACTAAGGGTCAAATTAAGTTTGTGACTTAATCTTAGTAGTTGATTTTCGAAGCAAAAACTACTTTATGAAAAACGCTAAGTCCTTCGTTGCTTGAAGGCAGTTTTAAGTCCTCTAGTGTTTGAGGCAAAGTTCAAAGTCCTTAATTGTTTAAGGCAAGGAAGTCCTCTGTTGTGAGGCAAAGAAGTCCTCTAGTGTTGGAGGCAAGGAAGTCCTCTAGTGTGAGGCAAGGAAATCCACTTCGGGTTGTGAAGTGGTGGAAGTCCTTTACTTGGTAAAGGCAGTGTTGTCTGAGAAGGCACATTAAGAAGAATATCTAAGAACTCTCAAGGTTGAGGACTGGAGTAGGTTGGTTATAACCGAACCAGTATAAAACTCTTTGTGTTAAGCTTTTCTTCCTTGCTCTTTAATTGCATAAAGCTTTGAGAAAAACTTAACCACGATTTTAATTAAGAAGTCTCGTGAAAACATTACTGATTAAAATCAGAAAGCGTTTAAAAGATTATAACTTAAAGTCGTTTTCTCAAGACTGCTCAGATAGGAACTTTCTCAGAAAGACTGAGTTCTCAGAAACTTAATCTTCTCAGAAAGCTATTTCCGCTGCAAACTGTTAAATCTACCTTCTGAGTAAAAACAACTTTCTAAGTAAAGGTTTTAAGAAGTAATTTTTAAAACTTGCACGATTCAACCCCCCCTTCTCGTGCACACATACACTTTCAATTGGCATCAGAGCTCGGTCCTTAAGGGGTTGAGCACTTCGCAGTGTCAAGGAAAAAGATCCACGAAGGGAAATATGAATTCACCAGCTGCATTCATATCAGATGGGGCTTCGATAAACAGACCTCCTATGTTTCTCGGAGACAGCTTCGACTACTGGCGTGACAGGATGACGCTATTCATCAAGCACACCAGTCTGGACTTATGGGATAGGATCGAGAATGGAGACTATCAGCCTCTGCAGACAATTACAGAGGACGCTGTGGTTGCAACAGATGCTGAGCCAGGAGTGGCGCCTCCAGCACTCAGAACCTATACAAGACGAGTCCCTAAGGATGAATGGACTCAAGAAATGAAGGAGAAGATACAACTCAACTTCAAAGCCAAGTACATTCTCCTCTGTGCTTTACCCAAGGTAGAATATGACAAAATTGTGTCATGTGATACTACACAAGAGATTTGGGAAAGACTTCATATGCTGCACGAAGGTAATGACGAAGTCAAGGAAACGAAAATCTCAATGCTCGTACACAAATACGAGTCCTTTAGCATGCAGCCTGAGGAAACTATTGACAGCATGTCAATAAGATTTCTCCATATCATCAACCAACTGAAAGTCTTGGGAAAGACTTATTCAAACGCTGAGATGGTAAGAAAAATCCTCAGAAGCCTTTCTACAAAATGGCGTCCTAAGGTCACAGCAATCCAGGAAGCCAAGGATCTAAACCAGCTGGGTTTGGATGTACTATTTGGTTCGCTCAGAACGCATGAGATCGAACTGGAAGGACTGCTTGGAGGACCATCTTCATCCTCAAGACCTCAGAAAGCTCTGGCTCTGAAAAGTCGGATCAAGAAGACTTCAAAAGCCCTAAAGGCTGAAGAAATATCTGAGTCTGAAAACGATCAAGACTCAGATTCCGATGAAGATGATATCTCTCTTCTAGTAAGGAAAATGAAGAAAGCTTGGAAGAGAAGACCAAGCAAAGACAAAGAGATCACTCCTAGAAAAGGAAAGTCAAAACCTTCTGATGCCACATGTTTCGGCTGTGGAGAAAAGGGCCACTTCAGAACGGAGTGCCCTCAGAACAAGGGAAAGAAGAAGTTCATTCCCAAAAAGAAGAAGAAGGCAATGACTGCTACATGGAGTGACTCAGAAGAGGAAGGCTCTGAGTCAGCAAGTGAAGAGGAAGCTAATGTCTGCTTCATGGCCGGTACTGACTATATTCTGGAAACAGAATCTGAGTCAGAAGAGGTACCAAACTCTCCTCCTCTCTCACACTCATACAGTGAGATCTCAGAACTCTATGAAGAGCTTCTGAGAGACTCAAACGAATTAGCTAACAATTTCAGCAAACTAAGAAAGTCTTTTAAACACTTAGAAGCTGAAAATGCTAGACTAATTCAAGAAGTAGAGAACCTAAGGCTTGAAAGAGATGACTTTAAAAATAGATATCTTGAAAGTCACAACCTCTATCAAGCTTTAGAAACAATGTCTTCTGTAACTGTTGAAAAAGCCGAACTGGCTTTGATAGAATTACAAAAGACAAATGAGCTTCTCACTTCTGACTTAGTTAAGATGGTCAAGGGTGAGAAAATGATGACACTCTTGCTTGGTGGTCAAAGACCCTACAAGGATAAGAGTGGACTTGGTTATGAAGAAATCTTCGAACCAAATGATATTGATCCATCTTTAACTAAATCACTTCGCATGTGCATCGCATGTTTTAAAAGTGGCCATGGTTCTGAAAAATGTCCTATGTTGGATAAAGGAAAAATCTCTAAGCCTCAGAAGGCTCAAAAGAAAAATCAGAAAGCAAAGCCTTCTAAGAAGACTAACCCCTCTCAGAAGGGTAAAACTTCTCAGAAAGCAAGTGCTTCTGAAAAGGGCAAACAAAAAGTCTTTGACTCTCAAAACCATGACCCTTCTGAGAAAAGAAGGCAAAAGTCCAAGAAAGCTAACAAGCAAGGACCCAACAAAGAATGGGTACCTAAATCTGTTAACTTTGTGACTGCAGGTACATCATCAAGCGCTGCTCCACCACCACGATGAGCAGTGGTACCTTGACAGTGGCTGCTCGAGGCACATGACTGGAAGCAAGCACTGGTTCAGAAGCCTCAAGCCCAAGAAAGGCGGAACAGTGCGATTCGGTGATGGCGCTAAGGGAAGGGTCACTGCAATCGGAGATGTTGGTAAGGATCCCTCTCACCAAATCTCAGATGTACTTTTTGTCGATGGTTTAACTCACAATCTATTAAGCATTAGTCAATTTTGTGACAAAGGCTTAAAGGTTGAGTTTTATGCCAAGTATTGTCATGTGATTAATCTCACAAATGACAAGATCGTTCTGGAAGGAAAACGTGTTGGTAACATCTATATTATCCATCTGGATGATCTAAAGGATCAAAACGTGGAATGCCTTGTCTCTGTCCAAGAGGACAAATGGCTATGGCATAAGAAACTTGGTCATGCCCATATGAGACTTCTTTCTGAGCTCTCTCAGAAAGGACTTGTAAAGGGCCTTCCAGCATTAAGTATCAGAAGGATGCAACCTGCGACTTCTGTGAAAGAGGGAAACAGACCAAGGCTTCCTTTCCCAGTAAAAGTGGTATTTCTACTCAGAAACCACTGGAATTGCTCCACATGGATCTCTTTGGACCAACCAGAACGGCTTCCCTTTCTGGAAAATGCTATGGTCTTGTCATAGTGGATGATTACTCTAGATTCACTTGGGTTTTCTTTCTAGCCTCTAAGGAAGAAACTTTTGAGAAGTTCAAAGCATTTGCGAAAAGAGTCTCAACAGAAAAGGATTCGCACATTCATACCATAAGATCAGATCATGGTGGTGAATTTGAGAATCATGCTTTCGAAAAGTTTTGAGAAAATCTGGGCATTGCTCACGAATTCTCATCTCCCAGAACTCCTCAACAAAATGGAGTGGCTGAGAGAAAGAATCGAAGCCTTCAAGAGATGGCAAGAACAATGCTCTTAGAAAGCGGACTTTCAAAAGGGTTCTGGGCTGAAGCAGTTAATACTTCATGCTATATTCAGAATCGAGTCTTTCTGAGACCAATTCTGAAAAAGACACCTTACGAGCTATGGAAGAATAAGATACCAAACATTTCTTATTTCCATATATTTGGTTCTTCTTGTTTTATTCTCAACACAAAGGACAAACTCTCTAAGTTTGATCCTAAGTCCGATGATGGATACTTCCTAGGATACTCCTCAGTCTCTAAGGCTTACAGAGTATATAACAAAAGGAGTAAATGTGTTGAAGAGACAATCCATATTAAGTTCAAAGAACTTAGTAAGGACATGTTTCAGAAAGATGTTAACTTAGAAGATGAGTTTGAGAAACTCAACATCACTTCTGAGAAAGCCAAAAGGAAAATTCTTATAGATGATGAGACTGATTTCCAACCCATGGAACAACCATCTCCATCTAAAGAAAAATCCAGTAGCATCATTGAAGCTCCAGAACCTAGAGAATCTACTTCTCCAAATGCAATGGAACCTAGACTCTCAGAAGGTCAAGCTTCTGATGACTCAGAAAGAGAACCCTCTGTGTCTCCTTCTCAGAACCCTACTCCTAAAAGGATTAGAGGTTCAAGAGACTTGAAAAACGTCTCTCAGAATGAAGTCTTGGGCAGTCCAGAACGTGGCGTAAGAACCAGAAGGAACTATACAAATCTTGCTATGGTTTCTGTACTTGAACCAGACTCCATAGAAGAGGCGTTAGATGATCCTAGCTGGGTAAATGCCATGCAGGATGAACTTGACCAATTCGAGAGAAATCAGGTTTGGAAACTAACTCAGAAGCCCAAAGGCAAAAGCGTCATTGGGACTAAATGGGTGTTTCGAAACAAACTTGATGAAAACGGTCAAGTCGTGAGAAACAAGGCCAGATTGGTTGCTCAAGGGTACAACCAACAAGAAGGGATAGACTACGATGAAACTTTCGCTCCAGTCGCAAGATTGGAAGCAATCAGAATGTTGCTAGCTTTTGCTGCACACAAAGGTTTCAAACTCTATCAGATGGACGTTAAGTCTGCCTTCTTGAATGGATACCTTTCTGAGGAAGTTTATGTAAAACAACCCCCTGGTTTTGTGAATGATGCATTCCCGGACCATGTATTTAAGCTTACAAAGGCTCTCTATGGTCTGAAACAAGCTCCAAGAGCTTGGTACGATAGATTGAGCTCTTTCCTGCTTAAAAACGGATTCTCAAGAGGGAAAGTGGACACAACTCTCTTTACACTCTCAGAAGACTCTGGCTTCTTGATTGTCCAGATTTATTTTGATGACATAATATTTGGCGCAACCAATGAATGCCTTTGCAAAGAATTCTCCAAGCTTATGCAAGGTGAATTCGAGATGAGCATGATGGGAGAATTAAAATTCTTCCTAGGATTGCAAATCAAGCAAGAGTCAGAGGGGACAGTTATCCACCAAGAGAAGTATACCAAAGAACTTCTGAGGAAGTTTCTGATGGATAAGGCCAAACCCATGAGCACTCCCATGCATCCCTCTCAAGTAATTGATTTGGATGAAGAGGGTGAGAAAGTCTCAGAAAGTAACTATCGAGGGATGATTGGCTCACTTCTCTACTTAACTGCCTCCAGACCAGATATCCAACTCAGTGTTGGGATCTGTGCTAGATTCCAGTCTAAGCCTAAGCAATCACACTTAACTGCAGTTAAACGAATTTTACAATATTTAAGTGGAACTACTAATCTTGGTCTTTGGTACGAGAAAGGTTGTTCTTCTGATGTTGTAGGTTACTGTGATGCCGACTACGCTGGAGATAGGATCGATCGCAAAAGCACAAGTGGCTGCTGCTGCTTCTTTGGAAAATGCTTGATCACTTGGTCTTGCAAGAAGCAAAATACGATCGCCCTATCAACTGCTGAAGCTGAATATGTATCTGCTGCGAACTGCTGTTCTCAGATGCTCTGGATTAAGAATCAGCTACTTGATTATCAAATAAGGTACACCAAATCCCTATCCTCTGTGATAATACAAGTGTTATCAACTTAGCTAAGAATCCTATTCAGCTTCTCGATCCAAGCACATTGATATAAAACATCATTTTATTCGGGATCATGTGCAAAAGGCGACATTGAACTCAAATTTGTAAATACTGAGGATCAAATCTCAGATATATTTACAAAGCCTTTACCGAGGATCGTTTCAATGTTCTGAAAGGATTTCTCAATCTAAGACGTCTCTAAGTGCTTTGAAATTAAAAACTCTCTCTTAGAACCCCCCTTAGTCCTAGTTTAGACTCTGAGACGAACAATAGAACTAAGCTTCTGAGCTAGAAGTAGGAAACACAGAAAACTCTATCTGAGAAAATTTGTTCTCAGAAGACTCATCTCTCAGAAAGGAGATCTTCTGAACATCTCTCAGAAGGAGGGTTTCTTAGAAGGACCATCTCTCTCAGAAAGGTACCTTCGAGAAACAAGTTACCAACGGTAACTTTTGGATAAGTGGTAGGAAACGGCTAGTTACAAGCCATGTCTATAATACTCATGCATTGTTTCATTTGAGCACTTTACGCTTAAAGCTTACCAAAACTCTACCAATCCTCTCCTCGCTTTTCAAATCTTCATCTGTTCTCTCTCTCTCTCTATCTCTCTCTCTCTTATTCTTCTCTATCTCTTCTCAAAACTCAAACCCTTCTTCCAAATGGCCTTCTCTGGAGAGATCAAGGGCTTAATGAGGAACAATCTCAATGAAATATCCGAAGATATTCTCTATGACAATGAGGAAATGCAGTCCCTATTCCACAAGACTTATCTTCCAAGAAATCTTGCAATGGGAAGGGTACTACCTCTCAACGTATACAATCAAGTGGATGAACTTCAGTTCACCTTCCTCAAGCAACCTGGATGGCCAGCCATGATGAGTTCCGAGGACGTGTGCTACCCAAATGTGGTGAGAGCATTCTATTCGCAAATAGAAAGGTTCACCAACAAAGGGGTCAAGAGCACGATTGGTGACCAACAGATCCGCTTCTCCTCCTCTGACATCAACAAAGTCTTCAAGACTTGAATGGTGGTGCAGTCATCGCCGACGACCAGAATGGGTCAAGGAGGTAGATGACTCAGAAGAAGAAGTAGTGACACTTCTGACTGGTAGCAACAGCCTACCACTCAAGGGGGTAAAGGTGCCTCATCTTACGCAAGAGGCCAGAATCATCTTCTCCGTTGTTCAACACACTCTTCTCCCTCGAATTGGAGACATGGGGAACGTTACCACCATGGATGCATGCCTACTGTATCACCTGCTGAAGAAGGAAAGAGTAGATTTTGGAAGGATGGTGCTCAACTACATGATGCACCAAGCTCATCCTAAGAGGCTCTCACAAGTCTACCTTACGGAAGCCTTCTGACCAGAATCCTCGACCACTTCTCCTTCCCACTTGAAGACTATGATACGTCTTCAACCACAGCAAATTCACCATGGTCACCTTCAACAACATCAAGAAGAAGAAGGTACCAGAGACGGGGCACCTAAGAAGAAGGAGGAAGCAAGCCCTCTAAGGGAGCTGCTGGTCCAACCAGCCCTCTAAGGCTGAGAAAGGAAAGGAACAGGTTTCCAATCCTTCAGAAAGAAGAAGAAGAAGCAAAGGTGACTCATCCTTCTCCAACAAGGGTGATAAGAGTATGGCTTCTGAGGAAGCTCAGAAGACTCCTCAGAAGAACCTGAGGTTGTCGAGGCTGCTGAAGACTCAGAAGAAACAACATCTGAGCAACCCATGACCAGAAAGAGGAAAGCACCTCCAACTCTCCAAGTCCCAGACGTGCCACCAGAAGAAAAAAGAAACGTGGTCGTTTGGTAAAAGCTTACTCTAAAACTCCACCTTTCTTTCTTAATCTTCTTCTACTTCAATTCCTGTTTCTGATTCTGTTACTGGTTTTAAACCCACCAAATTTAAAACTAACTCCTGCATTCCTTGAAATATCAGGGAAAGTCTCAAAAAGGAGTGGGGATAAAACCACTAAGAAACAGAGCCCGCCGAAGCCGACGGGTAAAGAATTATAGCAGTTACTGCTACTGCTGCCACCACCGCTGCTGCTACTGCTGCTGCTGTTGAAGAAGAAGCAGAAGCTTCTCATCACTCCTCCCCATCTGGGAATGTCTCCCCCACCAGAGAAGACATTCAGGGGCATGGAGGAAATGTTGTTGATTCCTCTTCCGAGGAAGAAGATGCGGCAAGCTTTCGCATTGAGCATCGCACTCCAGATGCTGGAAGCTCCAAGAAGAGCCCCAGAAGAAGCCATCTGAGGTTTCTATGGTGGAACTTTCTGAGGCAACCACAACTGAAGTTGCCACTGTGAATGCTGAGTCATTGGCTCAGACGATGCTTGACGTCCAGAAGGCACTGGATCAACCTTCTGAGACTCCAGAAACTGCTCAGATGCAACCACAACAACAACTACAGCATGAGGAAGCCTTAATTGAACCAACTTCTGAGGTTGGTCTCCTCTCTTCTGAGATCCCTTTGGAACATGAGGAAACTCATGTCTCAACACATGAAGTAGTGCCAGGGACACCAGCACTGGCTCAGCTCAGAGGTGGGCGCTGACGCTACCATGGCTGCCGGAGTTGCAGCAGTTGAGGCATTTGTTGCCCACAGTTCCTTAGAAGGAACTCTATCTGAGAAGGACTCTCAGAAGGACCAGAGGTTCCTCCTCTAGATATAACAGAGGTTCCTCCTACATCCTTTGATCACAAGGTCCCACCTTCTCGATTACGGACTCAATGATTGGTTCTGGCTTTCAGCTGGGAAGGATGGTAGTCACCCCACCCTCTGTGCAATTTCGGCCTTTCTTTGGGTCGAACTGAGAAGTTGAAGTGCATTGAAGCCAAGCATAGCCAGATCTCAACTTTCAACCTCTCCGACGATGCTCAGACTTCTGGTGCTATGGAGCAACCATCAGCTAGGCAACCCTCTGATCTAGACCTTGCTCTAGTTTCTGAGGAAACTCAAAGGCAGCCTTCCATTGAACTTGCTGCTATTGAAGGCAAAGCTGTCCAAGAAGAAGAACTTCCTGATATCGAACGAGGGATATCATCGATGAAGTACTTGAGGCTGAAGTCTCTCGTCCTCCTTCATCTCAACCCTCATCTTCTCAATAGCCTTCCACTGCTCTGACCTACCTCCAGAATGCGCTCCGAATGCGACTCAGAGCGAGATTCTCATGGAGATATGCCAGCTGCTACGCTACATTGCCAGAAGCAGTAGTTCTAAGTCATTGATGGCGTTTATGTCTTAGCCACCCTTTTTATGTAACAAAGGGGGAGTAGATAAATGATAAAATGTTGTACATTGGCTATCGTAACACTAGGCTAGAACTTAGGGGGAGCAACAACTTAGGGGAGCCAAATATTTGTATCTTTACAAAGCCATAAATGAAAAATCATTATTTTGGCATCTCATGTTTTTTATTTTATGCTTATCTTCTATTATTTATTTTTGGCATCTCTTGACTTACTTAGCTTGGTATTTCTGAATTCATACATACATTTATCATGAAATACACGCTATGTAATTGATAATCTCAAACAGTGATCATACATTGCATACTTGAACTGTTGATTATCACAGCCTTCTAAGAAAATAACTAAGTCTTCTATCAGAAAGCTAAGTTGTTTCTAAGAAAGCAAAAGTGCATTCTGAATAAGTTGTGAATTACTCAGAAACACTTCTGAACTTAAGCAAATTATTATCTAAGATTAAGTTGTTATCATCAAAGGGGGAGATTGTAAGCTCCAGAACCCTTCTGAGAGAATTAAGCATATTCTCTTAGAAGTTATGAAAGTTTTAATGATAACAAGGTAAGCCATAAGTATAAAATTTTACTTAAGTTTTGCTAATATGTGCGCTAAGTGTCTCAGAAGCTTTAAATTATTGCAATACCATGGCAAAGACCAAGACAAAACATCAAGTAGCCTCGAGATCAATTGATAAAATCATAGCGCCAAAGATATCGAAAGGATGTCTCAGAAGCGCAGAAGGTGAAAACATGTTTCTGAGGAAGACACTGTCGCCTCAGAAGGGTCTCAGAAGACCCTGCGACTAGCAGTTCTCAGAAGGGTCTTCCCTCAGAAGGTTCGCCTCAGAAGTCCGTACAACTCTTAGAAGGTTGGACTCAGAAGCAACCAAGTGTCTGGACTCAAGGGAGCGCAAGCAGTCTCAGAAAGCTCGCTACAACTAGCCAAGGAAGTGGGAACACGCGCACTGTGCAGTTCTGAAAAGTTCCTCATTTCGCGCTGACTGTAGCAGGGAGCCGTTTGAAAAAGGACACAGCACATAAGCAAAGTGAAAGCTTCTAATTCGCGCTCTTTGATGCCTATATATATGAGTTCAATTCCAGAGCAATGTGACGAACTCTTGCGCAATAATCTTGATTAATCGTGCCAAACTCTGTGAATTGAAAATCATTTTGCGAAAACTTAGAACTTTCTCAGAAAGACAATTTTTACGAAATTGTTCTTATAACTTTGCAAAATCTTCTAGTTCTGAATTGGTGTAATTCTTACATTTGTAAGTTAAATCTAGAAGTCTACTAAGGGTCAAATTAAGTTTGTGACTTAATCTTAGTAGTTGATTTTCGAAGCAAAAACTACTTTCTGAAAACGCTAAGTCCTTCGTTGCTTGAAGGCAGTTTAAGTCCTCTAGTGTTTGAGGCAAATTTCAAAGTCCTTATTGTTTAAGGCAAGGAAGTCCTCTGTTGTGAGGCAAAGAAGTCCTCTAGTGTTGGAGGCAAGGAAGTCCTCTAGTGTGAGGCAAGGAAATCCACTTCGGGTTGTGAAGTGGTGAGTCCTTTACTTGGTAAGGCAGTGTGTCTGAGAAGGCACATTAAGAAGAATATCTAAGAACTCTCAAGGTTGAGGACTGGAGTAGGTTGGTTATAACCGAACCAGTATAAACTCTTGTGTTAAGCTTTTCTTCCTTGCTCTTTAATTGCATAAAGCTTGAGAAAACTTAACCACGATTTTATTAAGAAGTCTCGTGAAACATTACTGATTAAAATCAGAAAGCGTTTAAAAGATTATAACTTAAAGTCGTTTTCTCAAGACTGCTCAGATAGGAACTTTCTCAGAAAGACTGAGTTCTCAGAAACTTAATCTTCTCAGAAAGCTATTTCCGCTGCAAACTGTTAAATCTACCTTCTGAGTAAAAACAACTTTCAAATCTCTCTTGTCTCTCTCTCATTTCTTTTAGTGTTTAGAAAAACTCCCCTATTGACTCCTCCTATGAGTATTTAATAGTGAAGTGATGGGTAAACTTTCTCTAAATAAATTAGGGTTTTGATTTAATTGGTGGAATGATAGAGTTGATTAGTATCCATTATAATCCTACATTTTTTCTATATATATATGTATCATATCAATTATCTATATATATCTAACCTATATATAACTAAGGTACATATATAAAATCTATATTAATTAATATTATTTCCTTCCTAATTACAATTTTTATATACGCATATATATTAATTACATATAGTACATACATATACGATTTCTATATATATATATATATATATTAATTACCTATATATATATTGCCTATATATATACCTACGTACTTATGTAATCTATATTTATTATTATTAAACTTTCCTAAAAATATTTACTAATGTTACGATCACCTACATTATTGCATATACATTACATTAATGATACACAAAAATCAAATCGGTAGTGATTGAACATGTAATTAGGGAATTAGCTATTTATGAGAAATTCTCTTATATGTATATATATGGAATGATATGAGAATTAAGGTAGGTTGATTAATATTTATTCACATATGACATACTATCCAAACTAACATTACGTACCCTTTTAAAAATATAATTACCTACATATATTATTTATTTAATATATTTAACCAAGAAAATAAAATACAAGATACAATTATTAAATGAACGATATTATTATTTAGTTAACAATTATCTTAACTCAACTATTATTTAATTTCACAGCTCAAAAATATGAATGGCTAAACAAACATAATTTAAGGTACCTTTAGTTGGTATTATTATTATTTTATTAATTTAATCTTATCACCACAAATTAATAAAAGCCTTAAAATTGAGGATGTTACAGATGGTGTATATTAGACGCAGATTGATGGACACAGTAGATGGACATGGACAATGATGGATATGAATATTATGTATCAATGTTCATATATAGTGTTTGGATGTATGAGAACATGACACTAATATAATATATTGTCTAGTATTTGGATTAACGAGACAAAACAAAAAAAATGTTTCAAAAACACTTACCCCTATTATTACTATTATTATAATAACAACTATTACCGTTATTATTGTTATTATAATTATTATTTTAATATTCATACTACTACAATTATTATAATAAATATTATTAAAGTTATTATTATTGGGATTATTATTATGATTATAATAGTAAAGTAAATTTAATATTATAATAATATAGTAATTATTTTTTTTTAATAATATTAATACTATAATAATTGCAATTATTATTTTATTATAATAATATATCTACTTATTATTTAATATTATTTTTATAATGATAATATTAAAAATAATGAAATAATAATAAAATAATTATTATTATTGATATTATTATAATTATAATTATTGCAATTATTTTATTGCTATAAATAATAAAATATATTTTCTTATTATTTTAATAATAATTATTTATAATAATGATAATAATAATAAAATAATAATTATGATTGATATTATTATAACTAAATTAATATTATTATTATATAATAATAATTAATTAATTATTATTATAACTAAATTAATGATAAAATAATTATAATAATAAAATTATTATTATTATATTAATTATTATTGAAAGTATTATTATAATTATTAATATTATCTTAATTTTTATGTAATTATTATTTTTAAATAATATGGTTTGTAATTTTAGAAATTTTAGGAGGTTATTAGTATAATTTTAACTTATGTCCAATTAAACACCGTATCCTATTATTTCTATTCCATCTCATATGGATCCACAATTGTATGCCACAATAATGAGACATCGTGTCCCACTATTTCAGTGTCTCTGTCTAGCTATGTCTAGCTATTTTTACTGTCTCACAAACCAAACAAAGAACACATCCACTGTGTCCCACTATTTGTTCCAATGGTGGAGACCATTCAAACCCACCCATAAGAGAATTAAAATCGTTTCATGATTATTATATTATTTATTTAACACAAATGCTTGAGGCACAACAAAAAACCAGCCAAAACAGCCAACAAAGCACATTTAACACTTTATAGCCCAAATAACACTTTTAATCATGAGTATATTTTCAATGGGCTGAATAATTGTGGCCCAAATTCCCATTTGTTGGCTGTTTTGGCTGGTTTTTGTTGTGTCTCTAGCTATGCTCTTTATTTAAAATAGAGATATATATTATTTAACTTTAACAAGACATTAAGTTTTTATATTTTTATTTAATAATTACTTATTTTAAAATAATGTATACTAATAATAAGGCCTATTTATAAGTGAACAATGATGTTAATTGTCATCAGCTTATATATATGTTCCATGATTCTTTATGTTCGTATATATTATCGGTGTGGATTTTGTGGTTTTCAGATTAACTCTTCATAAAAGGTGAATATGCTTATTTCTATTTAGAGTTACCTTTTATTGTGAACTATTTTTTCTTAATTTTTATATTGACATAATATATCATTTACTATTAGATAAAAGGGTAAAAATTATACTCAATTCTCTTAAAGTTTAATGAAATTATATCTGACACTACTAAAAAAACGCAATTTTGCGGAACTTTATTGCCGGGGTTTGTATAACCGCCACTATAATTTTGCATTTCGGAGGTTTAATTCAATGGTCGCAAATCTTTGAGTTTACCGGCGGTTTGAATTCAACTAAAGGCGGTTACTCATTGGCGGCGATTTGGATAACACAAAACCGCCGCAAAGCTCAAAATTTATCGGCAGTTTACATTTAATTAAAGGCGATTATGCATTGGCGGCGGTTTATACAAAACCAAACTGCCGCAAAAAAACAAATATAAAAGAGAGTCCCCTTTTCATTCATCCATTTCAAAACTAAATATTATATATATGTTTTTAGTTTCATGCAAAATTGAGACCTTTAAAATATGTTAGTATTTATTAATTAAATTTAATTTATTCTGATATTTTATATAAAAAAAAACTGAAAATTGAAAATTAGAATTTTCGCTAAAAATTGAATTCTCGGCGGTTTTAAAAGTGTCGCTAAATATGAGAATTCTAAAGTTATTTCCAGCGGTTTGATAACCGCCGCTAACAATGGATTCCCGGCGGTTATGATAGTGTCGCTAAATATGAGAAATTCAGCCAGTCCAAAACCGCCAATAAATCAATCATGTTTTGACATTCCAAAATCGCCGCAAAATATGTCAGAACCGCCGCTAAATGGAACCGCCGATCACTACTGGAAATGCGGCTATTCCGTCAGAATTTCTGACGGAATTTAGACGAATTTTTTCGGTATAGTCGGATTTCCGACGGAATTTTCCAAAAAATGGCCGTAAAAAAAACGCTCGTCGGAAATATTTTCGACGATTTTTTATGAAATAGCCGCCGGAAAATAATTTTTACTTCCGACGGATTTTGGACGGTTTTCGAAGGGTGAAT